>WSYQ01001427.1:0-126913 GCA_011426435.1 Lysiphlebus fabarum
AAAAAAAAAAAAAAAAAAAGAACAAATAATTGCACGTATACACACATTTACTATTAGATCTGCCATAAAATTTAATATTAAGAATTTATAATTTTAACATTGATTTGTAACAAATTTATCATGTGTCCATTGTTTACTAAACTGTAATAATTTTATTAATAATTATTGACAATTTATTGGGTGAATTATTGTTAATTAAATGGTAGCTCTTCGTTCATGTATATATTAACATTTTTCGCTAAAAAAAAAAAAAAAAAAAACATAAATAAAACAGAAAGCAGTAGAAAAAAAAAAATGTTCTATCGATATCATCATGATGGAAAAATTGAAATTAAAGTCATCATAAATCTACTTAAGCTTACATAAATTACATAAATTCACCGAATAAAAAAATCATTATATTTTTACTATTTATTATTTTACACAAATGTTGACTATATAATAGTCTTCATAAATATATATTTTTTTTTTTATAGTTTATAATAATGTAAATTCAACGAAATATTTAAATAATTATTGTTCATTTTTTTTTTAAGTTCATGTGGCATTTTATTTGGTTACCAAAAAGTGCCTTAAACTTGTGCAGGATATAACTTTTTTGATAGTTTGGTTGATAAAGTTTAAAAAAAATAAAATACAAATCTCATGTCTAAAGATCTGATTTAATGATAATAAGTATTTGGTATTATTTTTGATTAAGATATTGCAATTTTAATAATGGCAAATAAATAAATTGTGTTTATTATAAAATATTATTATCATTTAGATCAATTCATGTTGAGTTTAATATTTTTAAAAAATTTAAAATAAATATATAATAGTGTATATGTTGTGTTATAATAAAAATAAATAGATAAATATTAATAAATAAATTAAAACAACATGTTTGAATATATATTTACATATTACAATTAAATTTTATTTAAAATCAAATTTAATAATAATAAATATATTAATACTCTGAATATTGTAATACTTTATTAAACTTATTATGTATGTTTTTTAGTTTTAGAAAAAAAAAGGAAAAAAAAAAACAAAAATTAATTTTCATAAATATTAACTAACAAAATTATTTTGATGTTTTATTATTCTATTTTCAATTTTTTTTTTTTTTTTCCAATTGATATGCTATTTCTATTTTAAAAATAAAAATTATATTGTCATTATAAAATTTTTATAATATATTAGTTAATATTTATGTTATTTTTCGATTATGTCTGGATAATCAGGATGTCTAGGCCAGGATGTTTGTTGGCTGAGGGCAACATGGTAACAAGTAACTTTATTTAATTATTATTTTTATAAAAAACGAAATTCAAATACTATATTCTCTAAGTTTATTATATTCGCCACATAAAAATTCAAAACGTTTTCGAAAAAAAAAACTCAACCATTGATAAAATTTTAATACTCTAATTTTTCTAAAAGTTTTTCGATGAATTTCTATAAGTCGAAAACCTCTTCGATCATAATATAAGCCTAATACAAATTTGAAAAATTTTCGAAAAAAAAAAGTCAAAGACCTCTTCAGTCATTATATTTACCTAATAAAATTTTAAAAATTTTTCAGAAAAAAAGAAATTCAAATACCTCTTCGGTCATTATATTTGCCTGATAAAAATTCAAAATTTTTTCTAAAGAAAAAAAACTCAAAGACCTCTTCGGTCATTATATTTGCCTGATAAAAATTCAAAAAATTTTCAGAAAAAAAATAATTCGAATACCTCTTCGGTCATTATATTCGCCTGATACAAATTCGAAATTATATAACTCAAATTCAACAGGTATTCAAATTTTTTTTTTATTGCAAAAATTTTAAATTGATATTCGGCGAATATAATGACCAAGGAGGTATTCGATTTTTTTTTTTCTGAAATATTTTCAAAAATTTATCAGGCAAATATAATGACTGAAGATGTATTCGATTTTTCTTTTTCGAAAAATTTTGTATTTGTATTAGGCTGATATAATAATCGAAGAAGTATTCGACAGAGAGAAAATTATCGAAAAACTTTTAGAAAAATTAGAGTATTATAATTCTATCAATGATTGACAAAAATTATTTAACAAATTATTTCGGTATACCTTTTCACCTGCTTTATTATCCTTTCGTAATTTGAACAGTTTTTAAAAAATAACTTATTATCAAGGCCAGAACGTTCGTCGGAAAAACTGGTCGACTGAGGGTACCATGGTTATTACTTATTAGTAACTTTATTTGTTTATTATTATTTTTAAATATTACAAAAAAACAAAAACAAAGACAATTATGAGTTTTACATAGTTTGTCAATAAAAAGAATCATTTATCTACCTATGAAAAAAATATGGGTTTGAAAAATACGGGTCTGAAATATACGGGTTTGAAATATACGGGTTTGAAATATACGGGTCTGAAATATACGGGTTTGAATATACGGGTTTGAAATATACGGGTTTGAAATATACGGGTTTGAAATATACGGGTTTGAAATATACGGGTTTGAAATATACAAATATACGGGTCTGAAATATACGGGTTTGAAATATACGGGTTTGAAATATACGGGTTTGAAATATACGGGTTTGAAATATACGGGTTTGAAATATACGGGTTTGAAATATACGGGTTTGAAATATACGGGTTTGAAATATACGGGTTTGAAATATACGGGTTTGAATATACGGGTTTGAAATATACGGGTTTGAGATATACGGGTTTGAGATATACGGGTTTGAAATATACGGGTTTGAAATATATCATTGATGATAGAAAAATGACTCCAAGTATTGAATACTTGATCTTTTATTATTCTGTTTAAACAAAAATGAATTTTAATTTGAGTTAATCATGTTAACACAAGTAAGGAATTTACGTTATCGGCTTCGAAAATGCATTATGAAAATGGCAGATGGCGCAAATATAAGATTCCATTATTTTTTTATTATTTATTATCTTGATGATTAATTTGTTTTAATTATTTATTTATATATTAAAAATAATTATAAATAGATAAATAAAATCAAACCCGTATATTTCAAACCCGTAGATTTCAAACCCGTATAATTCAAACCCGTATATCTCAAACCCGTATAATTCAAACCCGTATATCTCAAACCCGTAGATTTCAAACCCGTAGATCTCAAACCCGTATATTTCAATCCCGTATATCTCAAACCCGTAAATTTAGCACCTTTTATAAATTAAATTAAAAAACATATTCATTTGCATAAATTCATTGTATCGTTGTCGGTGGAACTTGTTGATATTAGTTGGTCAGAATTTTTCGGCATTTATTCAATATAAGATGACTTGTTCTGAATACCTATTTTTCTGTTCTATAATCGTGTTATAATTGAGAGATTTACGAAAGCGTTTTTTATTTCTGGTAAAAAAAATAATTCATTGTATTTGCCTAATACAAATTCTAAATTTCTATAAAAAAAAAAAATTTGAATACCTCTTAAATCATTATATTTGCCTAATAAATTTTCAAATTTTTCTAGAAAGAAAAAAAAAATTGAAATACCTCTTCGGTCATTATATTCACCTAATACAAATTTAAAATTTGGAAAAAAAAATTCAAACACCTCTTCGATAGTTATATTCACCTGATTATATTCAATGCAGTCTTTCTTTTTTTTCGAGATTGAATGTTTTTAGAAGAAATTATTATGAAGCTTTTAAACAACATGGGATTTTAACAGAATTATAGAACTTGACAAGAGGTATTCGATGCCGTTTCCCGTTTTTTTCTAGGATCAGGACTTTTTGAAAAAAAGACCTGGTGCATTTAAAAAAAATCGGAAAAATATGAGGTTTTAACAGGGTTATAGAACTGGCCAAGAGGTATCCGATGCCGTTTCCCGTTTTTTTCCAGGATCAGGACTTTTTTTTTTTTTGACCTGGTGCATTTAAAAAAAATCGGAAAAATATGAGGTTTTAACAGGGTTATAGAACTGGCCAAGAGGTATCCGATGCCGTTTCCCGTTTTTTTCCAGGATCAGGACTTTTTTTTTTTTTGACCTGGTGCATTTAAAAAAAATCGGAAAAATATGAGGTTTTAACAGGGTTATAGAACTGGCCAAGAGGTATCCGATGCCGTTTCCCGTTTTTTTCTAGGATCAGGACTTTTTGAAAAAAAGACCTGTGCATTTAAAAAAAATCGGAAAAATATGAGGTTTTAACAGGGTTATAGAACTCGACAAGAGGTATCCGATGCAGTTTCTCCTTTCTTCTATCTCAATATTCTATCAATAATAACATATTTAATAATTTGTTGAAAAAATTTTGAGCTATATAATTCCGAATTTGTATCAGGCAAATATAATGACCGAAGAGGTATCCGAATTTTTTTTTTTTCTGAAAAATTTTTAAAATTTTATTAGGTAAATATAATGACTGAAGAGGTCTTTCATTTTTTTTTTTTTTTAGAAAAAATTTTGAATTTTTATCAGGCCAATATAATGATCAAAGAGGTTTTCGACTTATAGAAATTTATCGAAAAACTTTTAGAAAAATTAGAGTATTAAATTCCTTCAATGGTTGTCAAAAATTATTTAACGGTCGTATATCTTTCCACCTGCTTTATTATCCTTTCATAATTTAAACATTTAAAAAAGAATATCTTATTATTTATTTTAAATTATCATGATATTTTTTTTTGTTTAATTTAAGTTTAATTTACAATATCGTCGTCGACTTTTTAGTCTATAGTATTAATCAAAATTATTGCCTGTTTAACGTTTTTCAGAGCCGAAGGCGCGTAATCGATCTTGTAAATTAAAAAAAAACAAAATATAGGAAAAATTGGTTTTGTTTTCGAAATGACAATAAATTCATAAAATAAATGAAGAAAAAAAGCATTTTCATGTATTTATTCTAGTATTGGAACATATCATCCATACAACAGTATTTTTTTTTTATTTTTTTATTTTTTTTTTTTTCGTTTTTAAATTTCTTTTTTATGTAAAAAAAGGTGAAAATAAAAATAATATACAACAGACAGAGGACTATTCTTCACCTTTCAATTTTTTTGTTTTTACATAATGTGGTATTTTTTATACGACAGGTAGTTTTTTTGTTGTATTTACTAATTAATATTTTGTTGTTGTATTTTTTGCCAACATAATTGGATCCTACATAATATTTCGTTTTTTGTTTTATTCCATATAAAAAGGTAATTTAGTCGAAATTTGTACATATTGCACACGCCAATAATTATATCATATAATTATATAATTAATTAATTAATAACAATAAAAATTAATCGTATATTTTTAATAAATTCAAAGCTAATCATTTTTATAAGGAAGAATAATAACCTGGGCATTCTTTTTTTAGATTTTTAAAATTCTATTTTATTTTTATTTTTTTATTTTCATTATCACTTTAAATAATTATTTCAATTGTTTTTTTTAAATGTTTAAATTAATTTGTTTTTTATTTATTCTGTTATGCCACTTTTAAATTTTTAAATAATAAAAATTTTTAAACTAAATATTAATTGTTTTAAAACAATAATTTATATATCATGCATTATTCATCATTAATTAATTAATTAATTAATATTAATATTAATAATACAACTAGAGCAATTTTGCTTCATTAATATAATTTATTTACATAATTTATATACGGACTTTTTATTATTATTTATTTATTTATCATTATTATTATTAATTAATAATTAATATTATAATTATGTTTTCATTTTTTTTTTTTTAGTTTTTCTTTTTTAATTTTTTATTTTATATATAACTTGAACATTTTTTTATTCACTTAGGTACTTTCACACTTATATTTTTCGACTTTTTATTATTATTTTTTGTTTAAATTTTGCGCAATGAGCCGCAAGTGTTTTTTTTTTTTTTTCTTTGTTATAATAATTATACGAACTTTTTGGTTTAATAAATAAAATAAAGAAAAATAATAAATAAACTTGAAAATATTATTAAAATGTTTTCAATTCAAAAATTGACATTTAGTAATATTTATTTAATCGTTCATTAAAACCTCAAAGTAAATTTATATAAATTTATTTGTGAAACGTTTATATATAGTGACACTGAAATTATTTGAACTATTCAAAATTACACCCTGATAAACCATTTCGTACCATAATTTTCATATTTTGTATTTATTTAATTATAAATATTTTTTTTTATTATTATTTTCAGGATACATTAGTATTTATTTTATTTTTTTATATCATTGTCAGTTAATAATTATTATTTCACAATATTATTCTCAACTCTTTGATATACCATTCGAAAATATATTAATATATTTAATTTGTTTTTATCATTTTAAATACAATATTGTATACATTTATTAAAATCTATAGTTTTTTATTTTGTTTATTTTATATTGAGTATACTTTGAGGATTGTTTTGAACGATTTTATTTTAAATATATATTTTTTATTGGTGTATATACATTTAATGTATCATTATCTACATATTTAATTTGTTTTTTTATTATTAAATTATTATTATACATATTTTTATTTTTTGTAATAATATTTATGACGACCTGCGTGTTTAAGAAAAAAAATACATATGTATTATACAATGCATATTGTGTATACAATAAACTAACAAACTATAAATATTGTAGCTGCAATATTAATATCAATAATAAATAAATGTCAATTTTATACAATATTTTTTTTATTTGAAAACATTTCAATGAAAAATAATTTATCATTCAAGTTTTATTTATTTTTCTTTATTTTCTTTATATTTTTTTTTATTTTTATTTCATATGGAAATTTTGAGACTGTCAAGAGTGTAGGAGCTTTTTGTTGTGCCAAGTCAAAAGAATAATTTAATAATGAAATTTTTTTTTTTTTCAAATACCAAATAAAAAAAATTTAATGAATAATATTTATTAAAAGTTTTTTTTTTTATATTTAATAAATTGAAATTTTATTTACTAATTGAATTAAATAATTTCTTATTTTTGGAAATTTAGACAGTAACAATTATAGTCAACATAACACCAGACTATATTTTTTTTTTTTGCATATAACAACATTTTAAATAACTACAAAAATAATTAATTGTAAAATTAATTATTTTATCAAGTTTTTTTAAATTTTTTTATCCCTTTATAATTTATAATTATTGCAAGCATATATAATGTTTTAAATTTATTTTTTTTTTCAATTTTTCATTAATTTTTTTTAACAAAAAAAATTTATTTCGAAACTGTATCATCAAAACTTTCAAGGTTTTTTTTTTTAATTTTAATAATGTGTATTAATATGTTTTTGTGTATGTGATTATTGAGATGTGTTATTAGCGCATAATAAATATGTTTTTTTTTTTAAATAAAATTTTAATTATCAAATTTATCTAATTAATTGAAATAATCTAATTAACATGAAAATTTCTTTCTTATTTATCAATTTTTCATTTGAATAAAACACGTATAACAATAATTCAGTCTAATAAATTCCAAAAGCACCGCAATTTATTAATAATTAATTTTTTCCATAATTTTTTAATTTTCTAAACAATTTATTTATTTTTTTTTTTTTTTTGCAACTTTCCCATCAATTTTTTTTTCATATTCATTACAAAAAAATTTTACTAATTAAATTGATAATAATAATAATAATAATACAATAATAATAATTAACAAAGTGCGCTTTTTAAAAACAAAAATGATTTTTACAATTATGTGTTGTCAACTGTGTGTTGTGTGTTTAAAAGTAATAAAAAAAAAATTTTCGTCTAAATTTAAAAAGTCTTCATATACATAAATGAAAGATTTGAAAAACAAAAAAATTAAATTAATAATTATATGAAGGGTTGTACAAAGAAGGCGGGTCAATTAAATTTTATTATAAATATTTTAATTTGTCAAATAACGCATTATGTTTATTATATTATTTGTCATGCAAATAATTTGGCAGACAAACGGATCGTCAGTCAAAACAATCAGGCAGGTAATTTATTTAAAAAAAAAAAAAATGTTAAGTAAATAATTTTACATTTACTATATATATTTAATAAATTTTAATTTCTTTTTTATTGCGTAATAAATTGTTGTTTTTTTAATTATTTAAATTTTTATTTATTTATTTTTTTTTTTTAGACACTTGGCAGTATTATGAACAAATTATCAACACATTTATTAACCAATTGAGTATAACAATATCTCATTTGGTATTTTACATGGTGGTTTTTTTTTTTTTTAACAAAAAGAAAACAACAATTTTTAAGATAATAATAATTTAACTGACGTCAAGAGTAACGCCTTTTGGCAGTGATCGTATAATTGCATATACAACTAATATTTTTTTTTAAACTAAATTATTATTAATAATTTATTTTTATAATTTTCTTTTTTTTTTAAAAAAAAAAAAAAACTGCGTATTGACAAATTTAATTATTTTATTTTATTCTATTTTTTTTTATCAACAAAATAATACAAATAAAAATTAAAAAAAAATGATATATAAATAAATAAATATTATTTAAAAAAATTTTTATTTAAATTATTATAATAAAATAATAATTTTGACCCGCCATCAACGTTGATAAATTTAAAAACAAAAATTTAATTTAATTTTTCGTTTTATATTAACTTATTTTTTTTTTTAATTTTAATTATAATTTATATATATACATATATATAGAGTTAAGAAAATTTTAATTGATCAAAAAATTATTATTATATTGATTTTATAAATTATTAATAATAAAAACCTCGCGGCTCAAGCGATTCGAGCTATAAACAATCACAATGTCATGTTGATATTATTTTAATATATTTTTTTTTATATATATAGAGCCAAATGTGTGTGCGATTGTATACAATAGCGATTAATCAAGGTCGATTAGTTATTCATTGTCTTTGTTGTTAAATATATATATATATATAATTTATTTTTATCATTTTTTTTTTTTTATTTAATATTATTAATTTAAATTACGTTTCTATATAACGATAGATCTAAGTTCCTACGAGTTAATGAGGTACGGCAATGGTGGTAAGAGACTTGATTCATATTTTTTTTATTAATTGTGTAATGTGTTTTATGTATTTATATAATTTATTTTTTTTTTTATGACAATTTTTTCATGCAATTTAAATGAATGATAATTTATTATTTCAAAAGAAATTTAATATTTATTTCATGATGGTGTTCTTGTGATAAACTGTTTGTGGCAGTGTCGATAATTTTTTATTTTTTATTTTTTTGCAATTCTACAATTTTATGAAATGAATATCGATATGATGATTAACTACAAATGTCATTCTGTATTTAAATTTTTTATAATTATTATTTTGTTATTTTTAGAGTAATATATTTTATTATTGTTTTTTTATTTGGGACACGAATAATTTGGTGTATCAAACATTTTATGAAAATTATCCAATTAATTTAAAGCAGAATGACAATTTTGTTTTACTATTATTATTAATTTAATTATTTTTATACTGCCGCTCTTAATTATAACATGACACGTAATTATATTATTAATTTTTTCAATGTTTATATTTCATTTTTAATGTGCTGTTTTTATATATTAGATATATTTTTTTTTTAATTTCAAATTTTAAAACACGCTTATACACAATTATGAAGTTATGAATTTGAATGATTTTACTAATTTATAATATCATAATTATAATTTTACAACATCAAGAATCTTATATTGTAACAGTATATTTTATTTTTTTTATCGAAATTTTTTTAACTGGACCATGAATTAATTTTTATATATAAGTATATATATTTTTTTTTGAATGAAATTTATGGTTTTTTTGTTTTTTTATAAATTTAAATTATTTAATTTTAAATATAATTTTGATGCGTATCATGTTACGGCTTGAAAAAAAATAAATATATATTAATAAATTATTTATTTAAATACCCGGAGGAAGGAAACATTAGCCATCATTTTTATAAACATTTCTCAATTATTATTATTTAAATAATTCATTTATCTTTGCACTTTATTTATCTTCAGTTGTACTGAATCGTCAATCACATTTTATATACAAACATACCATAATTCATTGATTTATATTTTCCAATTATCATTAACTAACTTTTACATGATCAATATCTCACAAACTTTATTTATTTACTTTTCTTGACTAATAATTGTTTCTATCAATCCCGAATTTACAATATTTATAATTTTGTTTATTTCATTTTATTTCATTTATTAAAAAATTAAAACGGACGGTTAATTTTATTGTTGTTTTTTTTTTTTTTTTTTTATTTTTTTTACATTTTTTTTTGTTTTTTTTTTTTTTTTTTTTTTTATCTAAAATTTAATATAATTTTATATTTTTGTCTACTTTATAGTTTTTTAAATTTGTTTTTACTGATGAGCCAATGTCAAAAGGCACAAGGTTTTGCACTTTGACACGGTCATCTAAAAAAGTCTAGTTAACTCTGACTAAAGACCTTTAATTATTTTATTTTATTTTTTGTCTAATCATTCTAGCTTCATTTATTTAAAATCTAAATTATTTATTCTTTTTTTTTTCTTTTATGGTACGTGTGCATGTGTGTGTGTGTATGTGTATTTAATTGTTTATATTATTTTGCTCACAACTCTCAGATTTTATTTAAATAATCAACACATTTATTTGTATGTGCTTCTCTGTTTTCATGCACG
Organism: Lysiphlebus fabarum; assembly: GCA_011426435.1. NCBI lineage: Eukaryota > Metazoa > Arthropoda > Insecta > Hymenoptera > Braconidae > Lysiphlebus > Lysiphlebus fabarum. The sequence continues at coordinate 10,626 of WSYQ01001427.1, forward strand.
ATTAACGTACAAAATGTCAATATATTATTATGCTATATTTGTTGTGATATATAGACTCTATCGTATTATTTATATTATATTGTTATTATTATTATTATTCGTTTTTTTTTTTTTTTTTGTTTTTCATTAAATCGCACATCAAATTATTTTACAGGTACTGCTCAACAGTGCCTTGTACTAGCTCTAAAAAAAAAAAAACCAATGTGTTATTATTTAATTTTATTTTTCTATTTTTTTGTAACAATACGCCCGCATTTAATTCAAAGAAAGAAAAAGAAAAAAATTAATATTATCAATTTTCTTTTTTATACGAAGTGTTTAACAAAATCTCTTTCATTATTTCTTTTTCATAATTTATTCTTTTTTTTTTCAGTCTCACACCAACGCTGTACAATTTACATTTACAAATCGTATTAATGAATTAATTTTTTTTTTCTTATTTTTAATTAATCTTAATTAATATTATTTATAATCTTTAATATTATTTAATTAAATATTATTATTTTTATTTTAAACAATAAAGGGTAGCCAGGATAAGAGTTTATTTTCATTTTCATTTTTTTTTTTTTAATTATTCATTTATAATTAATCATAATAATAATAATAATAGTAATAATGATAATAATATTTATATTTATATATATTTATATATATGTACATTTATATATATATATATAAATATATGTAAATATACAAGTGTAGAATAGTTTTGTTTATAGTCTCTGTAACTGTCTCTACGTATCACAGCCTGGGTGCCTTCGCCACTGCCTTTATTATTATTTTTTTTTTTTTTCAAATATTTTATTTTCATTCTAACATTTTCAATCAACATCACATATTATTCTCTTATTATTTTTCAACAAATTTTGAAGAAAATTAAAAAAAAAAGAAATGATATTTTCTTGAATTTTATTTATCAATTTTATTGAATTCTATCGAGGTATTATTAGACTATATTTATATGTTTATAATATATAAATAAAGAATGAAAAAAAAAAAAAAAAGAATAAATAAATAATAACAAATAATATTAATAATGAATAATATAATTTAAAAAAAAAAAAATGTATTTTTTTCATGATTTTATTACGACAACGATGAGGCAGTGGCATAGTGGTGCACTGGTACAAAAGTGACTTTATGCCACACATAACTTTGTCGTTTAAAAAAAATTAATATGCATAATAGCATACATATAATATTAATAATAATAATAATTATTATTATTATTAAAAAATAATTTTTTAAATAACAATATAATAATATATATTGTTTATTATTAAAATAAAACTACGGCATCACATCCCAAATTTCAGCAAGGAAAGGAGGTAGCTTTTTGTTTTTGAGCTTCAAACTGATGCACAATTCACTATTCTGATTACCAAGTGTACGTAATTCTGTCAATACTGACAATAATTTAGCAAAAGCAGTACCAGTTTTTTGATTTCTACGACTTTCAACATATGCTTGTAATGCATCTATATATATTTCTTGTATTTTTTCAACTTTCCAAGCTTCCAATAAATTTGGTCGTTCTAAAAAAAATAATAATAAAAAATATTTTATATTATTAAAGATATTTATATTTATATTTATATATACTTATAATAATTAATTTAATTACCTGAAAATATGACAATTGCTGTTAATAATGCATATTCAGCATTGTTGACTTTCATATTACACATATATCTACAAAAACCAAGTAAATCCTCAATAGTATCACCCATACCAGCTAAATTATAATTGTCTTTAGTATAAGATTGATTATTTGCAAATACAATACTATCTGTTGTTTCATCATATTTTCTTGCCATTCTAAGCATCATAACTTCACTTGAACATGCTTTAAGTAATGCTATTTGATCTTCACGTAATAATTTATCAAAACCCGATAAATTTTTAGCAAATTCAACAATTAATTGTACAGTTAATATTGTTATTTCTGTAATATGCCTAAAACCAGCATCACTTGGATCCTCACCGTCTGCTGGATAATACTATAAATAACAAAATAATAATAATAATAATAATATAACACCATTATATTTTTTTTAATTATAATTTATATTTATAATAATATAATAATTACCATAATTCTTGAAAGATCTTCTTCACTGGGATGCTCATAAAAATTTTGATAATACACAAGTCTGTGTATAAGTTCTTCTTGTTCAGGTGTAACTGGTCTTGAAAAATTAAATGAACCTGATGATATCATTGCGCTACTACTACCAGATAATGGTAAACATTCAGCTTCTGATGGTTCAACTTTAACTCCAATTCTATCAATACTACGTGGTGAACCATTCGATGTTGTACTGTTTGGTTTATCTTTTTCCTAAAAAATTAAATATAAAATAATTAATAAATAAATATAATATAATAATAATAATAATAATAATAATAATAATAATGATGCAAATTTATAGAAAAAAAATTTAAAAAAAATTAAAGCAATATATCCTTACCCCTACCTTCTGTGCTTTTTTTTCTTTTCTTTTAACAGCACATTGATATTCTGGTACAACACACTCAGGCCTCATACCAACAGTTAAACATTTTTTTAATCTACACTCTTGACATTTTCTTCTCATATACATATCAATTTCACAATTATTTCCATATTTACATTGATATACAGCTGTTTTAGTTATACTACGTCGAAAAAATCCTTTACATCCTTCACATGTCAATGCATTGTAATGATAACCTGATGCTCTATCACCACAAACAAGACACAGCTCTTCTTGTTGTCTTGGTGTTGGTCCTTTTTTCTTTTTTGAATCACAACTATCAGCACTGTAACCATTCAACGAACTTGGTGGTGATAAATCGTCTCTTCCTGTAAAATTTAAAAAATTAAAAAATAATTAATATAAATTTATTGTATAAAATCACACAATAATACAATATACGTATTGACCCAAATTAATAAATTGAAATAACTGTAAGTTAAACTGGATCAATATTTATTTATTAGACTTAAAAATATTTAAATAAAATCAATGAGATTTTTATCTTGTTATTTAAAATTTTTTATATATTTAAATTAAAATTGAACTTTTAAATTTATATAAATAGGTATATATTATTTTTTTGATTAAAAATTTATAATATTTATAGAGTTTAGGTTAATAGAAATTTTAATAGATATAATATAAATATCTGGTACACAAAGTAACTTAAACATGACACTATCATCAACATTATCATTATCATCACGTATTTTTTTCTATTAATTATTATCTCAGTAATTTTTTGCCTTTCATTTATTTATTATTTAAAATATTTTTTTAATTTTTTAAAATTACCGAGTTGGAACGTGTAAAAGTCACGGTCGGTGAAAGTCTCAAGTTGAGCTTGAGTGCCTTTTATGTATATATATACACTAAAATTATATTTAAAAAATATTTATATATTTTGTATTTTAATGCTATGTCCTGTTTGATAATGTAAATTTTAAATTTTTACATAAAATTTTTGTCTATTTTAAAATAATAATATAATACTATTTTTTTTATTTTATTAATCATTGAGTAATTATTATTTTTCATTTTAATTTTGATCTGTATTTTAAAGATCTAAAGTTGTTTAGTGACCTCGACCAAGTCCATGTGGTATATTGGACCTGTTAAAGTTTGTTTAATTTTAATTTTTAAAAAATTATTATTTTTTTTTTTTTATTTATAAAGAGCAACGACGCGTTTATGTTAACAGACAAAGTCTCAAATAGAAAAAAGGAAGTTCTCTTTCTTTTGTATGTATATATTACTCTTCATCTCCCCTTTTATTTTTTTTTATTTTTTTTTTTTTTCCTTTATATCACGAAGCGTAACGTAAAAAATAAAAAATTAAAATATCATAATAATCATTTGAATGAAAAATATATTACATTAATTATAATGATAAGTTATAAATTTTTTTTTTTTTTTTGTGATTAGAATAAAATAAATTAAATATCACAAAGTGTGGGAATAAATGTCTTGTTGTTAAAAAATACTTGAATAAAATATTTTCAACTCACATACAACTTGTATGAATATATATATTTTTTTAAATTTTATAAAATTTTTATTTATTATAATATATATTCAAACTAAATATACAAATGTTTTTTATTTATCAATAATTTTCAATCTAATACAATTTTTTTTATGTTAAAAAAATAAAAAATGGTCACAAGTCATTCTCAACCAATTATCCTCATCATCACAGGTAAAAATATGTTAAATAAAAAAGGCCAAAAAAAATATTTCTATACACAATAATACTATCGCAGGTAGTTTTATATATATATTTTTTTTAATTTTATATATCTCATCTATAAATATTGTAATCCAAGTGAAAGTCAGACAAACTAATTTTGCTAAAAATAAATTTAAAAAAAAAAAAAAAAAAAAACATTCTAGCCTTGATATTAAATCACATGTCGTTTTTAATTTCCGCAATAAATATAATGAATCATAAAAATCATCCATCGATACTGTCCAAAGAAAATTATAAAACATAAAAATTTTAAAAACATGTTTTGCCATAAATAATTGACCTTGATGATAATAAAATAAAAAATTAATTTTAAAAAACCAATTTAATAGTCAGTATTTTACTGTATCATGTCCAATGTTTTTAGTTTAGTATAATAGTATATATAATATGTATAAAAAACTGCGTCAAAAGAGTTACTTTTATAAAAAAAAAATCATTGCAAAAAGTAAAAAAATTGTTGTTGTTGTTGGTGATTGTTTTAGTATAGGTATATGTTGCTTGCTTAAGTAGTAAATATATATATTGAATCTTGACCATTAAAAAATTTATTCCAACTCAGTATTGTATATACAAACACATACATTAAAACAAAAAAAAATATAAATAAAAAAATGATAAAAAATACATACAGATAAAAGAGATAAGAGTAAAAGAGAAAAAAGAAAATAAAGATTGTTAAGTTGATTTTTTCTTATTTTATTTTTTACCGACAAAGAAACCATAAATGCACACATTGTACAAACACAAACTGTAGATATAAAAATTGTTGAGAAAAGGTTTCCATATTGGTTAGTAGCTCAAAACTAACTTGGAACACTGTGTGTCCTTGACTCTGGCTTGCATAGGTGTTCTTTCTATTTTATATCATATAATAATAGTATTTTTTCCTTAAGAGTTCAGCACCTTCCTTTCTGTAACTCACTGTCAGACTTTGACCTTTTTTTTTTTTCATTTTATTTTATTTTTTCAGGCCGACTCATGCACAAACAAAGTTGCATTTTATTTATCATATAAATGTATATATATGCCTCCAACATCTCTTTGGGATACATATATTATATACACCAGGTGATTTTATACCGGAAAATCTTTGGCTTTATTTGGATTCCCATGAAACTAACCATCAGTAGTATATTTTTCATTTTCCTAGTCAAGGTTTTTTATTTATTATTATTTATCTATTATCCCAAAACCATCAAAGTGCAATAGCCTATGCTAGGTTATTTTATTCGATAAATATTTGAAAAATTACAGCAAAAAGGGACAACTTGTATTATTTATTATTTTATTTTATTTTTTTTTTTTTATAAAAAAAAGCATTCACTTGGTTTTTAAATTAATCTTTTTTTTTTTTTTTTATTTTCTAAACATTTATTTATTTTTTGATAATTTTTTTTTTTCCATTACGTGTCAAATTATGAAAGGTATAAAATATTTTAATATATATTAAAAAAATCTTAGAGTCATGCTCTCGCAATGGAGTAAATATATCTACTTGATAAAATCACTGAGTGATGGTAAATTATTTTTTTTAAATAAATTATTTTAATGAGCGTGTTTTGGTTATTTAATTTAAAATAAATATATATATATTTGTATTATTATTATTAACAATTGAGGGAAATTTTTTTTTAAATTATTTTATCACTAGCATTACAAATATTAAGCCACAAAGTATTGAGCAGTAGTTCAAGTAAAGCTATGGTCAGCCACAATGGCGGAGCGAAATATATATAAAATTCTTTGAATTTTGTAGCTTAAATTATAATATATTTACATTGTTTACATATATAAAAATAATCATCAAAATTACAATTTAATTTTTTAAATAATTTATATTATTTTAAAAATATATAGCTTGGTCATTGTCTACATTGTATTTCATGATATTCAATGTTGTTGCGCAAAAAAAAAATTAAAAAAAAATACAACTCAGCCCTGGCTTTGTCCACCAGCATATCATCAAGATTTAAGTTAAATGATTTATTTATTTTTATTGTAAAATTTATTTTTTATTAATTTGTGTATATTATTAAACTGTAGATCAAAATATTAAATTAATTAAAATCAAATGAAAAAATTCAAAAAATAATCAACAAAATAATATTTGTTTTTAAAATTTTTTTTTTTTATACAAATTCAATAGATAAGTATAAATTGAATTGAATAAGTATATTAATTTATAAATATTACAAATATTTATTTTGCAATAAATATATAAATACAATGACAATTATAAAAAACAAAATTTTCCTTTTAAAAAAAATTTAAAAAAAATATTTATATCTGCAAGATAATAAATATATATCTCGACTGTTTAAATAAATAAATAAATAATATAATTTATATTTAAAAATAATATAAAAATATTTATTTATAAATAATAAATTAATTTTTTAAAAAATAAAAAATATTCTATAATAAATTATAATAATGATATATAAAAATTAAATAAAATTTTCTTGCATGAAAAAGAAATAACAAGTAAAATATTGTATCCGTGTTTAGAATTCTTGGAATTAAAATCACCTTCATTAGAAGATACATATTATGTTATATATTTAATGATATCTCATATTGTAATATAATTTTTATCCAACACATCATGTCCTAGAATGGCATTTGATGATGGTATTTGTTAAGAGAATGTTCCACGTAGCTGGTAACTATATAATGCGTGCGCATTCAAAATATTCTTATGATGACCCATTTAAAAAATTAAATAAATATATCATAATAATAATAATAATCATTATTATTTAATTTTATATATAATTTTTCTATTTAATATTTTTGAATAACCATAAAAAAATTATTAAAATATTAATTAAATTATAAAATTTTTTTATTCCACAAAAACTTTTCTAAATATATTTTAATATAAATAAGTATATTTAGAAAAATAAAATATTTCTTATATTTAAGATTTTAAATGGAATTATAAATTATATATTTTAATAGAAATTTAAAAAAAAAATATATATATTTTATGTGAATGTGGTGTCATGGCACATTGAACTGGTGTCACCTGTTTAGTCTGCAAGTTCATAAGCCACGTCATTGACTTAGTCTACATATTGACAATGATAAATATCCAATTGTATATATTATTATTATTATTATTATTAAATTAAACTATAAGAATCATTTATAAATAATACAAGACCAATATGATCATGACGTTAATGAAACAAGTAGACTTGATGCGTTAATATTGTAATGTCGTATAATATTGCATCAATTGTAGATGATGATGGTGATGATGGTGACGATGTTGATGATGATGAAGAGGGTTTACAAGAATCGTGAGTGAGAGTGACCTACTGACCTCACTTGTATATTCCCCACCAACATCACCATCACCATCACCATCACCAACTACCACCCACCACCCACAATAAATAAATACATTTTCCCTGCTTGAAATTTTATGCGCGTGCGTTTTTCTCTCTTTATTTTTTCTGTCATGAATTTGACTTTTTAAAGAGGCAATATTGTTATTATATACAACAATAGCTTTATGAATTTTTTTTTTTTTTTTTAAATCATCATTTAATATATTTATCATAAAATTTTTTTAAATCATCAAAATTTGAGATGAATTTATTTATTTATTTATTTTTTTTAATGGCTTACTTTCTTATATGTATATATAAATTAATTTTTTTATTATTATATTACATTTGAGAGTTTTATTTACCGTTAGACTTGTGAAATCACCAACTAATATAATTCGGCTAACGGTTTTGTATGTATAACAACGGATTCAGACACTGGGCATATCAATGACCTAGTTATTTCATTTTTTTTTTTCAATTTAATTTTTATAGTTTTATGTTAGACACGTGTCAATAAAATTTTATTTTTACAAGTATTATTATTATTAAATATATGTATATATTAAAAATTGAAAAGAAAATTTCAATGATTATTTGTAATTAATAAAGATTTTTATTTCATTTCAAGATCATTATTTATTTTATTTTAAAAAATTAAATAAATATAATGAAATGTATCTTGAAATTATGTATATATATATATGTACAAAGTGATATTGATTTTATAAAAATAAATTTTCTTGGTTTTTTTTATTTTTTTTAAAATAAATTATTGTCACATGCAGTGACCTATTTTTTTTTTTATTTTTTTTTTGTTTCTCAATCGATTACGTGATATATAAGGTCAAACACATATTTTATATTTTTCTTATGCACATTTTGAAATATGATACAGAGCTTTTAGTCTAGATTAACGTCATCTCAATTCCCTTCCTGTTATAATATATTATCCCTAACATCTGTTTGCATCTATTCTGTAGTTGTAAAATTTGACAAACAAATTCCTTTAACTAATTTTTTTCCAAAATATAAAAAATAAAAAATTTACGTACTTGTAAAATTTTTTTTTGATAAATTTATCATGTAATTTTTTTGTTATTTCAAAATTTAAAAAAAAGAAAGTTTAATTTTTTTTAATTTTTTAAATTTCATGTAGTCTAAAATGCAGACAACATTTTGAGAAGAATATATTTACATAATGATCCCGCATGCCAACCACATGTTTGGAGTCAATTTTATATTTTTTCGACGAAAAACATTGCATATTTGCAAAAACAAAAAAAAAATCTCAACTGCATCTTTTAAAAAATATAAATTAATTATTAAATTATTTATTTAAAATTAAAAAAATTTATAAATAAAGTTCAGCAGCCTCGATTATTACTATGATAAACGTCATCAAGATTTGTGTGTTTGTATATGAGGCGATATTATAAATATATATCTAGCATAGTAAATTTAATATCATATAGGATCATCAGCCTGATACAAAAACGAATCGGGCCACAGTGCATCTTTCGTATTTTATTTTATAAATATATAAGTTGGTGTTGAGAAAAAATGTTGCTACTTTTATCACAGTGATACTCAACTCGTTTTGCAAACCAATGACTTGATTTGTCCTTCAAATTATTTCCCAAGCTATATTTACTTTAAATTATTAAAACATTTTTTTTTTTCTTTTTTTACCATTTAATGACATTATATTTATCTTCAACCCCTTCAACCTTATATCTACTATTATTATTTATTTTTTTGGTACTTATGAGCAATATCAAGTCACGAGTTAACGATACTTGCAATTGAAAATACATGTATATATTTATCCAGATATAATTTTATATATACACGGTTAATTAAATTTAAATTACCAGGTTTAAAGTACAAAATATATATACATATATAAATAAATATATAAAAAAATAAAAATAAAAATATATTAATGATTTATTTGATATTAATTAAAAAATTATGAAATATATAATACGATTATTATTTTTTAGTAATTATAATTAATTAATTGATAAGAATATTTTTTATTTTTTTAATTTTTTTCTAGAGTAGGTATATAATATATGAGTTATTTTTAGTTATAATCTTGGTGCATTGTATTGTATATAAAATATAAAAATGTCAGTAAAATGGCGGCTTGGTTTCTGAGACTGCGAACCATCGCAGTTCTTGAAGCTTTCAAGGCCAGGGACAAGTTGTACCGAGAACGTTGATTATTACGCTTGGTTATAAAAAAAAAAAAAAAATAAAAAAATAAGAGATAATAATAAAAAATATATATATTCAGATAAAAAAAGAAAATAAAATTACCAAGTGCTGAGAGAAATAAAGATTGATAGACTAAAAAATAAAATAGATTGACAGTTAAATTTGGAGTAAAAAAAAAAAAAAAAAAATAGAAAAAATAATAATAGATAAATTGGCTGTGTATCAATTTTTATATTTACAAGTAAAGATAATTGACCTACACACACACACACAAGTGTTGATAATATATTTTTTTTAAATTTAATTAAATTATATATATAATATATAAAAATAGTTAAAAAAATAAAATTTAAATGATTAATATTATTTGCATATATTTTTGTTAAAAAAAAAAAAAAAATAATAACAAATAAATTAATACCTTCATTAATAATTGGTGTTGATAAATTATTTTGACCAATTGAAAGTATATTATTGGCAGTTGTTATGATATCATGATTATTTTGATTTTGTATTGATGGATGTAAATCTAAATCCCATATTTGTAAATCATCAGTATTTCGTATAACAGTATCGGGCGTGGCGGAATGATAATGTGATGGTGGTGGTGATAATACACCACTACTGGTAACCTCGGGTGATGATTCTTGAAGGCCGACAATTTTACCACCCCATCTTCTTTTAATGCCGGCCATTGGCACCCTCGGCACCGTTTGTAACATCATTCCGCCGTGCTCCACCTTCCTAACTTCTCCTCCACCTTGACTACTTACAGGCTCCACTTTAACGTATTTTTTTTTTTTTTTTTTTCAATTAAACTAGTTGATTAATTTTTTTTTTTTTTAACCCAATAATACATTACACTTATAAATAACACTATTGATTTTTTTTATTATTTTATATATATTTATATTTTTAATAATATATATCATTCAACATTTCACAATTATCATATTATTAATTATTATCATAATATAACACAAAACACTCGTTTAATTAATCAAAACACTCAATGAAAAATAAAAAATTAATTTAATTATTTTTTTTTTAATCAGGTTGTCAACAACAACAACAACAACAACAACAGAAAATATAAAGACAAAACACAAAATGCATCAAATTATAAATTGATATAATATATCATCATTATTATTATTATTTAATAAAAATTTTATCATTAATTTTATTTATTGTCATTATTGTAAAATGAGTATTTTTTTTTTTTAATTAACGGAATGTTGAAATATTTTTTAAATTAAATAAAATTTTTTGATATTTATATAAATGACAATGTGTATTATAATTTTTTGTAATTATCTCACTTGATGATGATGATGATAAAAAAAATAAAATAAAATTGGTGGGGTTGATTTTTTATAACACACGTCTAACACTGAGTTATACTAATGGCGCCCCCGTCGACGACTGTTGGTCATCAGAGAAAACGGGGTCACGATCGCGCAAAAGGGAACGCTTTATCCGTTCACGGTTAAATATTACGTTCAGAAATGAGAGTGTCAATGGGTCAACATCAATTATAGAATTCATCTAATTTTTTTATTTATTATTTAAAATATATAATAACAATATAATATGAAATTTAATTGAGAAAATTATTATATATATACGAAGCACTTGTGTCACATTGAGAAATGAACAGGGTCATACTTTTCCATAGTCAACTTTCTCACTTATTTAGGTCAAAGCTTGTTTATAAATTTTCTCTTGTTTATATTCTCCATGGGCGCATATATATTATACCCTTGAATAAAACAATTTCATATTGTAATTGTTTATATTAATTTAATTTAATTATATTTAATTACACTTGATTGTTGTTGTTGAATCTCATCAATTAATTTAATTTTTTTCATTAAATTTTATGTTGAAAAATTATAATGTCAAGTTTTTTTTTTTAGCTATTTCAAACAAAAAAATAAAAAATGTATAATAATACAAGCGCACGCGCACAATTTATTTTATTTTATTTTTTTTTCGATTGTTGATAATTATTTCGAAATATCATTTGATTTCGACAACTCCGAATATTTCGAATTTATTTTGTCTATTTTTTTATTTTTTTTTTTGTAGAAAAAATTTAAATGTCGTTGATAAGTAAAATAGCTGGATTAAATAATAAATTTATTTATATTATTTATAAATGAAAATTTTTTTTTTTTTTTTTTTCAATTTAAAAATAACGATGTTACCACGACGACGCTCTGTCATCGACTGAGCACTAGCTCAGAATAAAAGTATTGGCGCCGCGAGCGCTTTAAACAGCTTTGAAACAGGGACCAGATGAGTGAGATAGATAGAAAAAGCAGTTTTACTTTACTGCAACAAGATTTCTCCCCAATATTACCAACTATGTATGTACCAAATTTTATATATGTGTATTTTTATATAGAGCAGTTTTTATTTAATCAGGAAATTATATCAACAATTTTCATGTTTTTTTTTTCTTCATTTTCTATAAATATCTTGATGAGTTATGTTGTTAATGGACCCTTAATTATATATTTATTTATATTAAATTACAATCAAAATAAAATACCCAAATAAATTTTAATCGAAAAAATATATTGTTGTGCGATGAAAAATATAAGAGCAGCTTTTTCATATCTATTATATGTATTTAGTAAATTTTAATATTTATGCTAACTCAAATTCCAAAATAAATAATATATATAAATATTTTAAGGATATAAATTATTCAAGTAGTTATCAAACAAAATTTTATCGAAATATTATTGTCCAATTAAACTCAATATATAATCATTTAATTTTTAGCAATATAAATATATTTATATAAAAATCAAGAAATTGATTATAAAAAAAAAAATATGTCATTGACACAAACACACAAGTTTATTGAATGTAGGTTAGGGATGTTTAAAAAAATTAAGGGTAAAAAGAGGTATGTAAAAAAAAAAAAAATCAAAATAATAAATAAATAAAATAGGGGGTATTAAAAAAAAATTTTTTTTTAAATATTAAGGGGGTTAGTTTATATCCCTGTTATTGTGACGTAATCCACCTGTTACACTAGAACCAGTGTGTTTTGTATACATTTTGGCCCGGGTTTTATATATCCGCGCATGCTGACAGACAGGGGAGAGAGAGAGAGAGAGATAGAGAGGCAAGGGTAATTGGATTATTCAAGGGATGTAAAAAAAATAAAAAAATAAAGGGGTGGAAATCAGACAGGGTGAATAAATAAAAAGAAATATAAAAATGGAGTGAAAATGCTGGGCTCGACGCGACGCTTACATTAGGGGTTGATTGTGCGCGCCTTGTCATGCTGAGCTCTATGAGTTCAGGTCACGGCCAGGGAATAACCAGGCCAGGCACTCCAACGGGGTTTTCCTATCATATTGTGTCATGATTCCAGGTCGGGACTAATTTTTAAATAGGTCAACTTTACTTAAATTTAATTTATTATAAATTTACTTTTTATTCATTTTTTTTTTTTTTGTTGTTTATATTTAATGTAAATTTTAATATACAAATAATTTTTGGAATTTTGTTCCAGTTATGTCAAATACACAAAAAAAATATGTATATATCAAAATGATGTATATTTCTCTTGACCTAGATTAATTTTTTTTTTTTACTATTTCAACTGACGCAATTTTCAATAGAAAAAAAAAAACAAAATTTATATATTTGTATTGTTAATTAATAAATAATAAATAAAAAAATTGTTGAATTAATTTTTAGCATATACAAAAAAAGAGTTGGAAATTAAAAAATAAAATTGATTTTATATTAAAATTCCAAAAGCTTCAAAAAAAATCAATTAACCTTATATAGGTATATATTTTGTATGTATAAAAAAAAATGATATTATTAAAACTATATACTGTATGACCTTAATTAGAGTATATATGTATAATTTTTTTGTTAAACTATAACATAAAAAGAGTAAGCCGCAATCGATCACCAGGTCGCATCTTGCTCACACCATATGCCATATCACATTGACATTTACATTCACATATATATCAACTGCGTCATTTTTATAATTTTATTATAATGTTTGCATCAGAGCTTGTCTATTAATAATAATAAGCCATATACAGTCATCAATTCAAGTGAGATGACAATATATATTATATATATATGCTATTTTTTTTTTATTATTATTTTTTTTTTTCATAAAATCATGATGCAATTAATAATATAATTTTTTATTTATTTATTTATATATTATCATTATTGATATGTTTCTTTTTATTAATTTTTATATATATGGATATTGTATTTGCATCTAAAAAAAATTTAAAACAACAAAGAATCCTCAAGGATGAGAAAAATTAAATAAATAAATAAATTTACACTTGGCTAACTCGTTAGTCGAATTATCGGGTAACGAGGTCTACGCCAAGGTCCCCAAGATACATAGAAATATAATAAAAAAAAAAAAAAAAAAAAAAAATATATATATATGTATATAAAGTGCCGGAAGAGGTGTGCCGCATTTACATGACGTAATTTTTTTGTTGTACAAGTTTAATAACACATTGATAATCACACGACAATATAATAATAATATAATAATGATATTATTTTAGAAAAATTATTTTTGTATAAATTTCTACCCGGGAGAAAAACAAAAACCCTTTGTTTTGTTTTAAATAATATCAAATTTTTTATCATGTAATTATAAAATATGTAATAAACTATGGTTTTAATAAATAACCTTGTAATTGTGAATAAAATAAACCTTCATTTTCCCACGCATGATTGACATCAAGTGTCACTTGACATGTTACTTTATAAATTTTTTTAAATAAATATATATATGTATATCTATATATTAACATCAATGCACATTGAAAATAAAATGCAATTTTAATTATTTTCAATAGTCAAGGTTAAATAGCTAGATGCTAGTTTTGTTATGTTTTATTATGTTTTTTTTTCTTTTTGCTTCAGTTTGTCGTTAATTAGGCGTGGTTATCAAGATTTTAATGATTCTGATAAATAAATGTTGTATATATTTATTTATATAAACATTTGCATCAAGTTCAAATGAACAATAAAACTATTTCAAATGAAATTTAAAAAAAAATAAATTAAAATAATGGCTTCAGTGTTTAGATCGTTACGGCAATATGGAGTTACAGAAAGACACAGAAGACCGGACATGATTACACATTGATGTTGTGAAGCTTCGTTGAGCATCACGAGGACTTGATCACGAACCAAGGCCCCAACTTGCTTTTATCCTCATATATAGGTATATATATATATTTTTTTTTTTAAATATATATTATACATTTTATAATTTAAAAAAAAATAAAAATAAAAATTTTCATTATCATCAAATTATTTAATGACATATTTGTTGGCTTAAATTAATTTTTTTTTCTTCAATTAAAATAGATAATTTATATATATATAATAATCATTCATCATCAATGTAGTCGACCTCAGTCACACATTGGAATGTATTTTATTATTTCCTTGTTGTATTTTTTAATTTTCATTTTTTTTTTTAAATTAATACTTGATGTACTCACCACATGATGATTCATTTGAATATAAATTAGATTAACTTAGTACTCACCTGAAACAATAAAAATAATAAATTAAATTAATATATATTATTTATAATAAAATATAGAATAAAAAAAATTTATGTTGTCATTATTATTATGTAAGAGACAACACAAGAGTTGTCTAGTATTATTGTTGATGCAGATTGGATAGACATTAATATCAATGCAATTTGTTGATTCAAATGAGATATCAATCAAGCAAGTATATATAATAGCATCAAAATTACGCGTAATTTACATTATTTAAAAAAAAAATTATAAAGAGAAAAATAATAAATAATAATTGAGGTGAATTTAATTTTTTTCAAATAAATTACAAAAATAATAAAAATAAATTTAATTTTTTTTTTTTTTTCATTTAATTAATTTAATTATATCAAATTTTTTATATTAATAAATTATTTGTTTATATATTCATTGTTAATTTTTAACAACAACAAAAATATATATATATTTTGTGTAATAATAAAATTAATAATTAAAAATATTTTTGTAAAATAAATTTCACGATTTATAATTTTTCTATATTTGTCATTGAGTTTATTTAAAAATTAAAAAATATATTATCATGATAAAAGACATGATGCAATTATGGTGATATTTTATTGACCAGCAGACATTTGGCTACAGTGCCAATGAAATTGTTAAAACAAAAGAAAAATATATATAAATATTTATGTGCAGCATTGAAAATAAACTATTGATTTTTTTTTTTTTTTGAATAATTTAACAACAATCCGTGGGAATGAATAGGATGATAATATTAATAAACAAGTTGAGAGAATAATTAAAATATATATATTCTTTTTTCCAATTTAAGAAATTAATAAATTATTTATTTTATTTCATTAAGATGAGTTTTATTGGATGATTAAAAATAATCAATTTAAAAAATAAATAATTGAAATATTATTTTTAATGGTAAATATTTATTAAAAGGTTAAAAAAAAAACAAAATAATCACTTGTAATAAATATAATTTAGTTTAAACAATTAATAATATTAAAAATTAAAATTTAATTAAAAAAAAATATCTATAGTTGCTAATATAAATAATAATTATTTTAAATTTACCTTATTTTTTTAAAATATGTTTAAATAATATGGTTTTTTTTTTTTTTTTTTGAAATTTATTTCAGACACTTTATGTTAGAAGCTTGGATTTTCTATTTGCCTCTGTGAGAAAGTAACATAATCTGGTAGGAATTCAAGACAGACCACTTGGGTATACTAGGGTCTAAATGATTTCCTTTGAAAAAATAAAATTTTTACATTTAACCGATGCCCATCAACAAATATCTACAACCCAACTTCCAAATGGTCATTTTTTTTTTTTTTCCTTTTTCAATAAATATATTTATATATACACACAGAAGCATTTTCTTTATTTTTCTATCGTGATACATCTGCATCCACCACAAAGAATAAAAAAAAAAGAAAAAAATTAAAAAAAAATCAATTATTTTTCAATCATATATGATGAATTAAAAATAAAAAATCAATAAATCAAATTTGTAATGTGTGAATTAACAATGCAAGTGACTATAATGCCCACCTGAATAAATTAACTAAATAAAAAAATAATAATAAAAAAAAAAAATGTCAATATCAATGTGTGGGTTTATTGGAATTTTAAAATTATTTATTCCACCTGATGATTTAAACAAAAATAGCTCAGATAACTTGTTTTACACCCACATACCTTGACCTTCTAATCCAGCAATATTTACAACAATAAAAAATATAATTAAAAAAAAATCTACTATATATTTATTTATCAATAATATTATTTGATATTTTTTCTTTTTTTTTTCTAAAAATTATATAGATTTAGGTATATATCCAAGATTTAGCTAAGAAAAATTTGTTAAATGCAAACTCTTCAGTATCTGATTGAATTGAGAGTTGAACCAACCGGTTTTTTTTTTTTTTTTTTTTTTTTTTAAATCAAAGAAGTGAAAATCCCATCAACACTATAAATGGGCCTTTCACACAAGGTGCCCCGAAAAAAAAAAAACTTTTGTTACTCTTTATACCTGCACTAAAAATTCAAGGTATAATTTGAAAAAGAAATAAAAAAAAAAAAGAAATCTAACGGCCTACAAGTTGACGAAAAAAAAAAAAAAAAAAAAAAAAAAAAACACCTTTCACCCTCCCACCAAATGTACAAATCGACAGTTAAAAAAAATAAAAAAAATAAAAAATACAAGTAAGTATACCTGTATATACCATTGGAATGAGGTATAAATTTTTTTTGCTTCCGTGTGTTAATGACAAGGCCACGTGGTATATTATGTCCTGAAAATATTAACATGCTTCAAACGCAATAGTCGTCTAACATGACCTCTAAATGATTAGACATTTATTGTGTGTGTTTGTGTATTTGTGTGTTTATTAGTGGATGAGATTTGTTGTTGGTGGCATAGAAATTTAATATATACCTGTGTAATATGAGTAAATAGTAAATTTACAGTATTTTTTTTATTTTTTATTTTTATCTATAGTCAAAGTGTCATGTGTGGTGGATATATTTTTTATTTTTTATTTTTTGTCTAGCCTCGACAACACAACTGACCCAACCACGTTGTAAATTTCAAATGTTTGAATGTTTAAATCAGAGAGAGAAAAGATAGGTCATGGCTAAAACCGGAAGATTTTTAAAATTCAGGATTTTTTTATTTTTCAACATGACATACTTGAAAATATTTAATATTAAATATTTAATATTAAATATATCATCAATCAAACTAGATATATATGTATAATTTAATAATTTATTGTATTTTTTTTTTTTTTTTTTATATTATTGTTATAAAAAGGACAATAGTTGTCAATTTTATAACTTGACTACCAACATTATAGAATATTTTTTATATGAAATATATAATGTATTTTAAATTCAAAGAAAATAATAACTTTTTTATTAAAAATTAAATATAAACAGTGATAATAGTATGATTAATTTTGGTAATGTTATTTTTTATTTTATTTTCTGATTAAAAATTTTTAAATAATTATTTAAAAAAAAAAAGTATTTTTGGTGAATGAGACAAATATTTCAAGGCACAGAATGAGCAAGAAACGTTCAACTTGTTCTGTGCTAAGATATATTTGCATCACCCATTTTTAATCATTTTAACCATTTTATTTTTCTTTAAATAAAAACAAAAGGTTTGAACTTGAAGACCTCAAAAACCATAGGCAGGTGACTTGACGAGTCAACCATTGCTAACTTTACATTAAAGTATTGATTCTAATTTATTATAAAATTATAAAATAAATATATACTTTCAATATAAAAATATAATAATCATTTTATATTATAAATAAAGAAAAAAAAAATTATTTTTATAATATTTTCTCGTTGACTATACATACGGACGTAAAAAGAAAAATTTAGTATCAAATTTTTGGCAAAATATTAGCTATAAATCAATGAACAATCAAACAACGAATTATCAGCATTATAATTGTTTTTTTAAAAAAAGGGATGACGTATTGTGCAAGTGAAAGAGTACAAGGTTGTTTATCAAATAACAAAACAAAATAATAATCTTGCATATATGTATACAGACTGTGATATTATATTAATCTCATGATTGATCATCAAACTTCAAGATTTTTATGATTAATATTTAAAAAAATTTTATACATATTTTATTATCAGTTTGAGCTTATCTTGATTAATATATTTTTCTTTTTATAAATAATTATAAAAATAGAATAATTTTATAAATCAAAATCAAATTTTAGCAACAAAATGAAAATCATTGTTGATTTATTGAAAAAAATAATATTATTAATTTCATTTTAAATCTATTTTATAAAACGTCATCAGTTTAAATTAGATTAAACAGTAATTTTTTTTTTATTTTTTTATTTTTTTAACCAACAGTCATGACCGAGTTTCACTGGGGACAAATAATATGGGGGATGATAGTTGACCTAGTTTTGAGTTTACTCTGACAAATAATATATAGAATAGAAATGTTTTCACCCTGTTGGTCTAGAATATGAGGGTCACTATATAGAGTACCATGGCTGCTGGATAAATTCACTTATACTACAAACCCCCAGCGATAAATGGGGTCACCAGCCAGATATCGATGTCTCAAAAGTATATATATAACTTGAAAGACCCTGAATATAATATAAATTTATATTAAAAAATTATTTAATAAAATATTTTTAATATTATAAAATATATTTTCTATTTAATATTCATCGTGGTAGCCTTGAAAATCCAATAGCTAACTTCAAAAAATTTAAAAAAAAACAAAATCAACATGAATATACATCATTAAACAAGATGATGTCATTTACGGATAAGGGAAACTATAAAAACTCAAATTTTATATATTTAACAACTATTTAATTTAAACATTAGCATGTTGTATTTAAAATTACAAAAAATAAAAAAAAAGAAAACATGATGTTTTTCTTTTTTTTTCTGTCTATAAAATTTATAAATAAAAAATTTTAATAATAATAATTTTATTATTGTAAAAAAATTATGTAATAATATTAAATTAAAATGAAATTATAATTTAAAAATTTTATACGTGTATTATGAATTTTTTTTTTGAAATATAATTTTTAATTGTTTGAATATATTTAAGAGTTATAAATAGGTATATATAAATGAAAAAAAAAAATTAATTTAATTCAGATGCGTGTATGTAAAAGTAATATGTGTAAGGTGGGAAAAATAATATTTCAATGTGTATAATATAATATAATATATATATATACATATTTTCTTAAGCAATTCCGTGTGTTAGATGAAAAGGTTGAGGTCTTCAGGTTCGAGGCCACCAGCTCCCTCACTTTCCCACACTCTCTGGTGCTTCATATAAACCTCGTCTATTTTAACAACAAAATAATATAGACATGCAGAGTTTGTAACCCAACAAGTATTATTTTATTTTATATTATATATATTTATATTTTTTTTAATATTGTAACTTGCAAAAAACGTTACGCGCGTGCACAAGGCATGTCATTCAATATAAACTCTAACATATTTTTTAAAAAAAACCATTTTTTTACTATTAAAATTAAATAAAAAAATAAAATTTAATATTAACAATAATCATTGACAATTAGACATTAAATTTTTGAAATAAAAATATAAAATTAATCAATAAAAATACATGCAAATTATTGATTTCTAATTTTAGTATTTTTAATAATTTACGCACAGCCTCATACGTATTGCTTATTTAATTTTTTTTTTACTTTTTTTTTGTCATTAAAAAAAATAAAAATTTTTATAATATATTTATCATGTGGGCAAATATATAAACTCATTTGAATTTTGAATTCTATGATTAGTTATGATAATTAATTTATTAATAATTATGGTTTGTTAGTGGAATATTATTAAAATTAATTCAAATTATTTTAATAAATATAAATTAACACAGTATTTATTTGAACCAATGTTATAATTTTTATTATTTATCATTTAAATTTATAAAAAAATATGTATTTTTTAGTTTATTTAAATGTAATATATATTTAAATTGTTTATTATTATAACAATTAATATATCACATTACTTTTTCTTGATGAAATTTTATTATGAATCTCGTCGAGGTCGATAGAAATTTAATCTTTTATATTTGATAACTTTTAAATTTATTATAAAAATAATAATAATAATAATAATGTAATTATAAAATTGTTGTATATATGAAAAAAAAATTGAATTTATTTTTACTGAATATCAACATTTAGTTAAAAGAAATAATACTCGTCAATGTCAGTGATTGAAATGGTAGCACAATTTTATTTTTTGAAAAATAAAAAAATTCTGCAAATATGTCAGATTAAAAAGAGAATTTTCGTGCCAATGATCTGGCCAAGGATATCAACTTCAACTGACTGATCATGAAGCCTATACTCGTTCAAATATTAACATCCAAAAATGGACTTGATATAAACAAAGACCAGTTGCAATGATGTATCAATAAAAAAAAAAAAATAAGAAAATAAAACTACAAAATTAAAATGATGAAAAATTTTTTGATAAAATCATTTTTAACAATATACAACTAGTATTTTGCAAAAAATAAAATTTAAAAAAATTATATATAAATTAAAAATAGATTTAGCAAGTTTTTTTCTTTCTTTTAGGAAGTTGTTGCGTTGCGATGATGATAATAATATAATAGTGTAATTTTATATTTTTTCTCACAAATTAAAATGTGTTGTTACAATACAAAAGCTAAGATCATTAACAACCACATGTGTGATATGAAAAGGACCTTAAAAATAATGATGATCATGGCCTTCATAACTTCCGTGAATATAAGATTGTGTTGGCACATAGTCAAAAATAAAAAAAAATTGTGTTTATAATTTTTTATGGTATAAAAATGAATATTACTTGTGTAAATTTAAATAATTTAATATATTTTTTGAATTTTAAATTTACTTGTATATTAAAAAATTTTTCAAAATAAATAAATAAATTAATAAATATAACATTAATTTTCAAATGTCATATAAATTAAATAATTTTTTTTTAGATTTTTTTAAACATACCTTAAGGTTATGAAAATATTTAAATTATTCTGATGAAATTTTATGATTGCTTAGAAATATTTTTAAAAATAAATAGTTAAATGTTTTGATATTTTGATGAAACAATGTAATATGAATTTATTGATATATAAAATATAAATAAAAGTTGCATATTGCTTGTATGTTCTAAACATACGAATGATTTTTTGAAAAATCTTGAACTTTTAATCGGGCGTGATGCAAAAACCGGTTAAAGAATGTTCTTTTATATACAATATTTTCTTGTCTCTTTCGTTGATGCTATACGGTTTGCAATTCTCGCATGACATCGTGGTAAAATGCAATATAAAAAAAAAAAAAATGGTTTTTTCAAAATGAATAAGATGAAACCAAGAGAATGAACAACCTGATTCAACGCTCCACTTGTTTCACCGACATTGATAATAAATGAGCCTATATCCCCACTAATTTTTTTTTTTATATTCTGTATATATATTTTCAACAAGAAAGGAAACTTGTATTTGAACTTTTTTCAATATAATTCTTTCACTTTTTTTTCATTACGTTTAATTTTTTATTTTTTTATTATTTTTATTATTGTTCAATTCTTTTTTTTTTTCAACAACATCCGTTTCTTCATCTTCAATGATCCTTTCGATTTCTTTAAATTTTATAATTTTATAAAAGATTTTTTTTTTTAAATTTAAAATATTGAAATTTTTATAAAAATTTTTATAAAAAAATAGATGATATTTTGATGATTCAATAATAAATATCTGTACATTCAAAAAAAAATTATATCCTGTTTTTTTCAATTTATTGTTTTAATTTTTTTTCAACTGAATTTTTAAAAATCAAAAGTTGATGAATCAAGTATAAATTTTCGATCGTATATTTATTTTTTTTTCGATTCAAAAAAATTTAAGGACAAGTAGGAAACACTCAGCGCCATCTATTGAAAAATTATTAGGTGTTATTAAAAGTATCTTTGAAAGGATCCAACAGGTGGCGATGGAAAAAATTACAAAATTTTTGCAATTTTAAATTTACATATTTGAATCGATTTTTAAAATAAAAAAAATGAAATAATATTATATTTAAAGGTTTATCATTGATTTGATTAGTTAATTTATATAAAAATTAATAAAAATATTTATAATTTTTATTTTAAAATCTCATTAACCTTGTTATTTTAATTTAAAAAAAAAAATCACAAAGCCAACATTTCAGGTAATATGCAAATATAAATATGTGTAAAAAAACTCGCGTGATAGACTTTATCAAAATGTCCTTCTATAAAACTATACCCATAATACCAGCCTCAACAAAACGATAAAAAAAAAAATAAAAATAAAAAAAGAAGCAAGTTTGCAAGTTAAAACAGACGGTGGTCAACAAAAAAGCAAAAGAAAAAAACTTTTACACGCAAAGTGCATATATGCCTATATAAAAAACTATAAAATCTTTGATAGAAAAATTTTTAAAATTTTTTTGTAAATCAGATAACAAGCTAATTCAGCTTAATCATCATTAACAAAAAAAAAAAAAATATGTATATAATTGAAGCTCTAGTTTTTTTTTTTTTTTTTTTTTTTTGTATACAACAATATAACTTGCAGAAAATAATAGTCACATATGAATATGATGAACACAATAAAATATATGACACATCAAACACAAAACATTTCATATGAATTGCATATGCATATATAAATATAGTGAGCCAATAAATGTACTTATTTGCAGCTATATAAATGGGAACGCAAGTCAGGAAATGACGTCACATTTGTATAAAACGAGGTGGCTCATAGATTATGCCTACATTTAATAAATATATATTTATTTGTGTCTCATCATTCTGGCCTTTATAAAGTATACTTCCGTCAATCATTTGTACTACGGCCATAAAAAAAAAAAAAAAAAAAAACCCCTCTTTACAATTCAATTAAAAAAAAAATTTAATTAAATAAATATATTTATTTATCATTATTATATTTATATATTGAAATATATATCGACATTTATTATGCGGGTAAGGGTCCAATATACCCACGCAAAAAATATATATACCCACATTGGATTTGAACCAGTGACGATGAAGATATACCGCTGTATTAATATGATTACGACCCACATGATAAATAAAAATATATAATACCAATTTTTAGTTTTTTCTTTTTTATAAGTAAATTAATTTCAATTGATCAAAATTTGTTGAGAAATAAATTATTTTTTTGCTCAAATGTTTATTTGAATGTATAATTTAAAGCAATACGTATGAGGCGTGTAAATTTAAATGTGTAAGAGTTAATTGCATAATAAGTATCTAGCCAATGTTGGATATAGGTATAGATATATACTTGAGGTTATATTTTATAATTTTTAACGAAATCAACGACAATGTAAATGTACAATATATCATTACTGAGAAAACACGTTAAGGATTTGTCTAGGTCAGTGTCGTTTCAGATAACAAGCTTGTTTGGATTGTCGACATTTACTAAACCAATGACCTAATCGGTCAGATTAATTTCATTATATACAGAAATAAAAAAAATAAAAAAAAAAAATAATCAAAATAATAGTGTAAAAATAATACGATGTGGCCTTCTATTTTAAGAATCTCTCAACGACTTTCGTTTATTTTATTTTTTCTTATTATAATTTTGTGAATGTTGTACTAATTTAATGTTATTTTTGTAACTTTAATAATAAAAAATAAAAAATTATTTATTAATTTAAAAATATAAATTTAATTAAATTATTTTTCAGTTGATTAAAATTTTATCATTTTTGTTGAAATTTTTTTATTTTTATTTTGGCAATAATATTATATATAAAGAGTGCGATATCAATTTATTTATTTAAAAATATTTTTTTTTTATCTTTAAATTTTTTATTCTTATCAAATTTTTTTTTTAAATTTGTTGCACAGCTGGATGATGCATGCATGTATTTAACTGTGAGTTTAATATCTTGACGATGTGAAAAGAGCAAAATTGTGTTATGTAATAAATTTCTAAACTATTTTTGTCTTTCGTTAAGTTGCTTTGCTTGGAATTTAATATATTTATATAAAACTAAATAATATTATAAAAAATATTGAAGACACGAGTAGTTATTAAAATACGTTGATTATAAAAACTAAAATGATGATAATTTTACTTTAATTATATCATATAGGTATAAGTGTATAAACAACTGTTGATGTAGGTCGAGTATATATTTTATCAGTATATCTATCGTATTCAAAAGATCAACCTACTTTTAATGTTTTTCAAGCATTTTTAAAAACAACCAACAATAGTTTGTTTGTTTGGTTTTTTTTTCATTTTAACAATATATATGTATTTACTAAACAACCAGGTGTCACGCATTTGTATAATTTTTTTAGCTCATGGACAAAACGACTGACTGAGTATAAATTATTAATTTTATAAAAAAACTTACCAATTTTGTCAGTTGGGCTGTATAAATCATAACTTCCAGCACTCATGGGACTAACATATCCATTACTTGATGGTTGTTGTTGTTGTTGTTGTTGTTGCTGCTGTTGCTGCAACTGTTGTTGTTGTTGCTGCTGTTGTTGTTGTTGCTGTTGTTGCTGCTGCTGCTGCTGCTGTTGTTGTTGTTGTTGTGGTTGAACAATATTCATTGTAAGTGTCATGGTTTGTTGCTGTTGTTGTTGTTGTTGTTGTTGAATAGATCGTTGTTGTTGCTGTGACAATTGATTTAAATTTTGTTGATTTTGTGATAATTGTATTTGTTCAAGTTGTATTTGTTGTTGTGGTGTTGTATAAACAAGTTGTTGACTTGGTAATGCTTGTGGTGTTGATGGACGATTTGGTGCAAGCCAATCATCTGGTCTTGGTCTTTTATTACTACTAGCAATACCAGCAAATAATGCATTACAAGGACCAACTGGTAATACAACAGTTGATGCTGCTGTTGGAACAATTGATGTACCAGCCATATGTTCAGGTGTTTCAGCTTTAACTAATGATAAACCAGGACCATTAACAACCATACTATGTGGTCCTTCTGATGTGTCCATACTTGTTGATGGACTCATCCTGGATGTGGGTGCCAATGCAATGTCACCCGTGCCCATTTCTTCGTTATTATTAATTCTTTCACTAGTTCTATTATTATTATTATTATTATTGTTATTAATATTATTATTTTCGTTGTTGTAATAATAATTATTGTTGTTGTTGTTGTTGTTATTAATTTTATTATAGTTATTGTTAATATTATTAACACAACTATTATTTTTGTTATTAATGATATTATTATTACTTGTCGTTCGATTAATAATTTCTTTATTTGTATCAAACAATTGTTCATTGTACCGCAATGCGGTTGTATTAGTGTTAACAATATTTGTCACTGTAATACGTCTTTTATTATTTGGTTTAAATATTACTGATGATGATGATCCAGAACCACTAGCAACACCTCGCATGTTGACATTGAGTGTTACTATTTAATTTGGTACGATATAATACGTACCTTTTTTAATATTTATATTTGACATTTATACTATTATTATTATTAAATAATTTTTCTCTTTTTTGTTTTTTTTTTCTTAAATATTGATGATTAGTACGAGTATTGATGAAAAAGCAAAAATTTTTACTTGATTTTTTTTCATTATTAAATTATGCATATGTATATAACTATGGCACTCTTTACTTGATAAAATTATTATTTATTTTTCTTTTTTTATTTTGAAAAATAAAAAATTATTTCTTGATAATCAACTCTTTCATTAAAATATATATATATTTTTTTTTCTATCTTATCTTGTCATCATCATCATTATATATATTTACAGAGGTCAATCTGGTTTTATTTGAAAAGAGTATTAATAATGACTCAATTCAAAAGTTAATTTATGTAAAATATTAATATTTTTTCAAGTTTATTGAATTAATTTTCATTGAAATTTTAAGTCAATCTTGAATACTATTAATTGGACAATGTCTTGAAAATCTGAAACAAAAAAATTAAACAATCATTTTTATTATATAAATACTTGAATGTCATCATTAATATTTATAATATTTAATTATTCAATAGTAAAAAAAAAACAGTGAGCGTAATACAGTTGTCAAAAATTTTAAATGTATATCCTTTTTTTATTTTTTTTTTTTTTTACAATTCAAGTTGACCCTCTTGTTCCTCAAAGTAAACTGACGTAACTACGTGAGAAAATTAACTTTCTACTGAATCAAAAACTCAATAAGTATGTATATATATATATTTGTATATTTGTAAAAAAAAAAAAAAATACGTATAAATTAAATACACCACAACTTTTTTACTTTTTAAATGAAGCTGGAGAGACATTAACCAGTGTCACAGATGGCAGCAGTAATCAGACATATCGAATTTTATAAATAATTTTAAATATTATAAATTATAATTTTATATATCCCCAATAAAACACACGATTTGCATACTAAATCATTATATATTATTAAGTTAATTTTAATATTAAAAATAAATTTAACATTTACTTTTAATCAAAATAAAAAAAAAAAAAAACTTAAACTTGATTGTTTGCTTTCTCAAACATTTCTGACAATAGAATTTTTTTTGTTTCTTTAATTTATCATAATTTTTTTGTAGATATATTGATAAATAAATGATATCTTTATGAGTTTTTTATTTTTATTTTTTTTTTAAATATTAAATATTAAATATCAATTTATTTTTTTCTACAATATATATAGCCTACAGATAAATTATCTTTCAAAATTTTTAAGTTGGCCAAGGTCGACGTCTTGTGGGTTTCTTTTTTTTATTTATTTATCATTAATTTAAAATAATATTTTTATTTATCACTTCCTACTTCTGATAAATATTTGTCTATACAAAAATATAATTATTTTTAAATTTTATAAAAATTAGATAATAAACTCTAATGATTCATTAGAATTTGATTAAAATAATCAAAATTTTAATATATATTTATAAATAATTAAAACCTTCAAATGATTTTTGTTAAATGACTAAAATATTATGCTGGAAAATTTTATTGAAATAAAATTTATGTTTGCGTGTTCCATGCAAGTTGGTAGAATTATTATTCTATATATTTTTTCCTCAGTACTTTTTTGAGTATAAATGCAGAGTGTTTTATGCTATCGATCGTTATATTTTATATATATACCTATATATCATATGATTTTGCTTTCTTAATAGCCGCTTGTATATATTTATCACTTTGTCTCTCTTGTATTTGACTCTCTCAATATCTGTATCTCACTCTTGCTCTTGGTTGTTCATTGAATGGCCAAAGAAAACCTAACCTCCGACACTAACCCTGACCCATCCCACTGAGCACCCTCTGCAATTTTATTTTGCCCTTGCGTATACTTTTAAATTTTAAATGGACAAATGACAAATTTTTTTTTTTAAAATAAATCATTTTTTAATTTGTCTTTTGTCTATTTTTTTTTTTAATCAAAATTAATAAATTATTATAAAATAAACAAATTTTTAATTTAATACAATAATTTTTTTAATTTTTTGAATTTTTTCAAGCATCAAGTTATTTACTGTCTGGTGGATTGAAAATTTTAATTTTTTTTTTTTTTTTATTATTTTCTATGACTTTGAAAGTAAACTGCCCTTCAGATTCATTCAAGTAAAAATAATAAATAAATATATATATATAGTAAATTATTTAAAAAGTTCATCGTTCCGTTACATCAGTCCTTATATTTTACAATGTCTCTCTGAATGATCATTTTATTATTTTTTGCTATATAATAACGTAACCACTGAGCCACAAGATTATTTCGTTCACCCACGCAAACATGAGCTAATCCAAAATATATATATAAACACTAATAATTTTTATATACTTGTATATATAAATTTTATATTTTTATGTTGATGTTGTTAAACAATCAACGACAGTTGTAGTTTAACAACATTCAATATAAACACCCACAAAAATAATAATACTATACAATGTATTTTAACTACTTTTTTTATTTTTTTTTTGTATAAATAAAATAAAATATTTTTATATTATACAATTATATGTGTTTAATATATATTTTTTTTATCACAAAGAAATTTGATTATCATCATGTTTTGTAAATATTAAAAATAATTTTAAATATGTTTATAAATTTTATCATTTTAAAGGCAATTTTTTAAATTTATCAAAAAAATATATAAATTTATTTGTCAAAAAAATAAAAATAAATAAATAATATTTGCTGTCATAAATTTAAATTATTAAATTTTTATATATATATATATATATAATTTTTTGTCAAATGAGGTCAATATAATTATTATTTTTTCATTAAAATTTGTTTAAAAGATTAAAAGATTTACATAATATAATATAAATTTTTTGAATTATAATTTTTTTTTTATTTAATTTTGTAATAAATCGCAGTCAATTGCATTTAATTATTTTTTTGATTTTAAATTTATCAAAAATACTGATAAAAAATTATAATCATTTTTATTTTTTAATTTAAAAATATTTACATATTTTTATCATTTATTATTTAAGACTTAAATATTAAATGGCTTATATGTACAGCGACGCCAAACAACGGCTGGTTAAACTATATACTTTATACAAAATAATCAAAAAAATTTTTTTATAAAAGCTCATACAAGCTTATTACGCATGTGCAAATTTAAGCTATATAATCATTTATTTACATTTGAGCTGTTGATGAGAATAATTTATAATTTATATACTAAAATTTCTGTTATAAAATAAAAAAATCAATGAAATATATATTTTTGATATTAATAAAAAAAACCCAACAACTAAATAATAAATTAAATTAAATAAAATAACTACGTTAAAATATAATGTGCATGTATGCAGCATCAGCAGCATCAGCATCATCATCATCATAATCAGTAACAACCCAGTATGATCGCAGACACGATCAATAAATGAAAGACGGCAACAGCAATATTTTGAGTTTACTAACGTAGCAGCGACCTCCAATGAGAAGAACCCTCTTCAATGTTTTTGTGATCTTTTGTCACGCGTAATAATAAAAAATAATAAAAAAAAGTATAACACTTGGTTATAATATGTATCCAGTCAACAGCATAATACAGCATACACAAGCTTTTCCATCATGAATATTTTGTTGTAGGGTTTTTTTTTTATTTTTACACTCATCGAACCAGCTTATTATTCATCAAACCATATATAATATTGCGAGTGTGTTTAATTATGATAAAAAAATCATCATCATCATCATCATCCCCTATTTATACCTATATGATAGTATAGTATAGCAAAGAGAAGATGCAATGGACGGCAATTATTGTTATAGTGATGAGCTAGATTTTGCAAAGATATGATCAGGGCCAGGGACGAGACCCTGGTGACTGGTTTGCTCCTGTATATATATATATTTATATTGGCGTGGCTGGTCTGTTTTGTTGTCATGGTGTGTTTGGCTTTACTGAGAGGCCATCTAGGTCAATGGCTGCCCTCGTCCCGGGTTTCCCGAGTAACTATCACAACCTTCAGCTAAAACTCCCATTTTCCACCTTACATTCTATATGTATACATGATGAATATCTCACAATATATATACTCTCCCAGGTTCACATCAATATATATATTATATATGTTTTGTATTGTTTAAATAGGTCATCAAATTGATTTTATAATATCACAATGATATATTACTTCAAGTATATCCCATCCACGCATTCAGTTGTTATTTTTTATATATATAAATATTTCAATTGCATATTACAGATATATTTATATGCATTGAAATATATTTTGCAATAATTATTATTATTATAGTAAATATACTAGACAAAACATATATATATATAGGTATTCAAAGCATATTGCTGTATCATGAATTTTATTATCGAGAATTGAAACCAAGTATTAAAATTATCGATTTATATTTTCAAGAATATTTTATAATAACTTTTCAAAAAGTTCAAGTGTAATATAACTTTTATATATATATTTGATAAAAAATTATGTTTTTATGAATTATTTAATTTTTTTAATGAAAAAATAAATTTATTTGTATAATAATAATAATAATAATTATACTACGCAGACATTTTATAAAATTTTTCAATGTATATATTTATTGATTGTTATTTTCGTGAACAACTCATATCATATCATTGACTTTTCAAGTTGAAACGCATGCGTATTACAACTGGGCCATACTATTTCTATTTAGTCTTGATTCTTGTATATATTGACGCAGAATATATAAATTTCCAGACAACATAAGGGTAGCTACCCTTACTGTCAATGCACTGCGACCCAATTAAATAATAAAAATAAATTAAATAATTAAATATATTATTTTATGATGATTTTATATAATTTTTTATAAATTTATTTTTCAAAAAAAAA
Organism: Lysiphlebus fabarum; assembly: GCA_011426435.1. NCBI lineage: Eukaryota > Metazoa > Arthropoda > Insecta > Hymenoptera > Braconidae > Lysiphlebus > Lysiphlebus fabarum. Next base: position 41,945 of record WSYQ01001427.1, read on the forward strand.
ATATAATAATTTATTTATATATAAAACATGAAAATTAACAGCTTGGATAAAATATGTTTTTTTATTTCTATATTATTATGAAGTTTATGAAAATTGAACAATTGCCAAGTTATTTATTTTAGATATTGCAGATATAGAATTTAAAAATTTTCAAAAAAAAAATAAATTAAAACAAGCAGATGCACATAAACATGCCAAAAATATGCGTGATGAATAAATGTAAAATCGTAAAAAATAAAAAAATTAAATGAAAAATTTTCTATTTTTTAAATAAAATTAATATTCAAGTATATAATTATAATAATTATTATTATTATTTTGTTATTTAAAGTTTAACCTTGTAATTTTAATTTAAAAAAATTATTAAAATTATTTAATTTATAAAAATTAATAAATTGTTGTTTAATTTAAAAGTCAAGATTAAAATAGCACAAGTTAAAATTTTATTTAAATTATTTATATAATGCATTATAAAGATATTTATTTTTTAGCAGCTTATAGCATCATCGACCAGCAGTTTCTTATATTATTTAAAAAAAAACTTTTGACTGACATGAAACAGTAGCTAACGACCGCAAATACGATGCATCGAAGCCAAAAAGTCTTTGACTCACAGCTGCCCAAACATAAATTATTTTATTTATTTTATTATCATTATCAGTCATTAACAATATCAAATAAAAAAAATTGATAATATGTATAAAATTAATATAAAATTAAACATTGGTAAATTTTTTTAATCGATGAAATTTAAACTTTTTTTAATGAAGCGTCAATAATTTGTGACACGAGTGAAATTGTATAATTTATCATAAAATTTTATCAGCATATATTTAAATTATCACAAGTATATTTTTGTTTTATAATAATTTATAAATTAAATATCACCAATGTGCTATATAATATGCAAAAATATATATTATCATAAAATAAAAATAAATGAGTAAAAAAATTTTCCAAGGTTTGTTTCAAATGAAATAAATTATAAAATTTATATATTATTTTTTTTAAATTTATACTTGTCGATCAACTGTCAAATATTTTTATAAACATTTTGACATGTTAATACTTGTGATTAATTATATATATTGTTTGATACTTTTATTTAAATATAAAAAGAAAGCTGCGAGTACATATATATTTTATTATTTTATTTTTAAATTAAAAATTTAAGTGCAATATATAAATAAAATAATGGAAATGACATTTAACATGATATATCTTTTTAAATAATAATTTAAAAATAATACATCTGTCATATTAATATTTATATTTATTACAAAAAAAATTCCAAGTTAGATTTTTTGATGTGATAATACACAAATCGAATTCATTTAGACATTTTACTTGGTTTATTATTTTTCATGTGGATAAAATAAATTGCAAAAATGTTTGATTATATCAATGTATTTTTTATACGACATATAGTGTTAAATTTTATCCACCAAAAGAGAAAAAAAAAAAACCAACAACTAACAACCATAAAAAATAAAGAAAAAAATATTAACATTTTTTTAAATATTAACAATAATAATAAAATTTAAAAATAAAAAAGGGTCAAAGGGATGAGATAAATATGATTGGTTGTTGTTCAAAGATAATATGACTTTCATTTCTCAGATTAAAAAAAAAAAAAAAAAAAAAAAAAAAAAAGTGAGTGGGTGCGTCGAGAAACATCCTGAAGGAATGTTGTTGACCATGAGAAGATGAGTGAAAGAAGTTTTGCATGCAAAAAAAATTAAAATAATACAAAAAAAATTATATAAAAATATAATAATTTTATATATAAATTTGTTTATAATATCAATTAATTTATTTGTTTACATGCTAAAAAATTAAATACAAAAGTTGAAATTAAATAACTTTAACATAAATATATTTTAAATATACATATATATAATACAAGTTTTTTTAAATTTATTTTAATTAAAATTATAAAAAGGTTAAAATATAAAAAAAAAACAGGATCCAAAGGTGAATAAGACACTCTGCATTTAACAGTGTGTTTAATGTCAAAGGTCATATAATTTTTTTTCAAAAAGTAAGATTAACCTTGAGACAATGATAATATATAATATATAATATAATATAAATAAAATTATATATATATATATACTAGGACTAGATTGATTAATGAAGATAAATTGTTAATGTCTAATTTTTTTGCAAGATGAATTTAAAACAAGACAAATGTATTTTATTTTTATTTTTTTTGATACAATATATTCTTTTATCAGAAAAAAAAAATATATAAATAAATAAAAGAAATATATAATTAATCTTTTGTTTAGATAAAGTTTGTAACATTTATTATACAAAAAAATTTTAATGAAAACAAAAATTCAATGAAATTTTTAATCACGGAAATATAAAATTGACACGTGGAGACATTATGAGGGTATTTACGAGGTCATTTGACATTGTATGTATATAAAAATTGAAAAAAAAAAAAAAAAAATACATGGATGCGTATTAAAAAGAAAAAGCGAAACTTTGTTGATTTCAACTGACTAAAATTTAAACTCAAGGCCTTTTTATTTTTTCGATACTTAAATATACTTATATATATTCTCCTGACTTTCCATTTGACCCACTTACCAAAATGTTCAGTACGTGGATGGAGGAATTGATCAGTACAACCATACATTAACACAAAAAAAAAAAAAAAAAAAAAAAAAAAAAAAAAAGATTGCTATTTATGGTATAAAAAAATTTACGCAGTTAATATTAATAATAATTAAATATGATAAAATTTATATAATTATAATAAAAAAATTTAAAGAAATATTGTATCAATTAATTTAAAAAATAAACAAAATTTTTAATAATTAATTATTCAATTTTTAAATTAATGAGATTATTTTTTTTGATAATTAATTTTATATTTATTTAAAATAATTAAAATTTTTATTATTATTGTAAAATTGATAATTTATTTGATGGAAATAATATTCAAGTTACGTGAAAAAGAAAATTGAGGTAAAAAAATTATATAAAAGTTTTGTGAATATTTCATGGTATATAAAGTTGCAGATATATTAATATTAATGAAAATCAATAAATAATTTATCAATAAAATTTAAAATAATAAATAAAATTTTTAAATTATAATTTTTTAATTAAAATTATTAAGTCTCAAAAGAGTTACATGTCACAATTAATTTTTTTTTTTCATTTAAACTTTCACCAGAATGATGGTGAATGTTTTTTTTTTTTTTTTTTTTTTATAAACATTGTGGGATCTATTACGTTGTGAAATTTATTTTAAAAAAATATAAATAAATTATATTGTTAAATAAAAAAATTGAAAGTATAATTATGTTACAAAATCTAACTGATTGTTTGATTGAAAAAAATATATAATAATATAATTTTATTAATGTTTGTTGGATGATGAACAATATTTATAATTTATATATTTATATTTAAAATATAAAAATATAAAATAAAATATGTTCACAGTGTGATATTAATTTTTAAACAATCATAGAATAAATAATTTATTATTTAAAAGAAACGTCAATTATTTTTATGAATTTTTTATTCTTTTGTCTCATAATTAAGTTTTTTATAATAAATATAAATATAAATTTGAAAAAAAAAACTAAATGAAAAATAAATTTATGAGTATATATTAACATAAAATGATGGTATGTATAAAAACAAAGTAATGACGATGAAATATATATATATATTTAAAAAAAAAAAAAAAAAAAAAAAAAACCAAGATAACCACGATGCCACAGGCCACAGTCACTCAAATAAATTTTTAGTTTATTTTATCCCTCGACATTAACAGAGTCTATTTCCGGGCCACTGATATAATTGCGATATTCACCGTGATTTACAAAGACGCACCCGCGACCTGCCCTACACATCAAATACATATATATATACAAAATTAACACGCAAATACATATTTGCTCTCATTTAATATATTTTTACATATATATATATATCAACACCAACCCACAAAAAATATATCTGTCGTCTGTCTCATGAAATCATTCACACTCAAAACCATCAAGACGCATAAAAAAAAAAAAAAAAAAATCAAAATCAACTAAAAATATATATAATATAATTTAAAAAAATTATATAAAATATCATTAGTACTTAAATAACCTCATATGTATAAATTACATAATATTTTTTTATAAATTATGTAATAAATTAATTGATACTTTAATTATTGAAATAATTTGTATAGATATTTTTACTTTTTTTTTTTTTTTTTTTTGATAAATATTAAATTGAAATTGTTGAGAAAATTTATATATAAAAAATGATTTTATATTATTTACAAGTTAATTCATGGTAGAATGAATGTTCAATGAAAATTCAACTAAGAAATAGTGAAGATGTAAATTTACGTTTCATTGAGCTAATCAATCAAGACACAAAAAAACAATCAACTGCAGTATATAATATTTAAAAAATTTATTATAATAAAACATTGACATGTACTTTTGCAAGTTTATAATAATAAAATTGGTATTTATAGTTTATTTTTAAATTTAATTAATTTATTTTTTTTATTAATTTTATATTTTTTGGAATTTCTAATCAAAATTCATTTCATTTTATACTGATAGATAAAAAAAATATTTACAAGTGTAATTTACAATCCCTAAATATTTAAATATTGTTATCCTAAAAGTTTTATAAATTAATTTTAATTATTTTAATTTTTTTTCTAAATATAAAATTAAATATATTTATAACAAAAAAAAAATTATTTTTGTTATATATTTTATTTTTTTTCATTACTTAAAAACTTTATACTTTGATATACTTTGAATTTTCTTGTTATATATTTTTTTACTTTATTTGTATATGTATATTTTATATAGTATATGTGTGTATATATATATGTATAGACACGTATTGATTTCAGAATAGAAATAGCACGGTTTTCCATTATTCAAGATGCAAACTTTTCTACCCCTCATTGCAACAAGCCATCAGCCGGCGTCGCTCACAACATACATATATCATACACAATCACAAAAGATATCATGATTTAAAAAAAAAAAAAAAAAAAAAAAAAAAAGAAAAAAGAAAAAAAAAATATATATACCTATTAATGTTATATATAGTTTTACCTACTATGTATGACAAACACATTTTGTATCGACATTTTTATTCTCCCTTATTTTTCAACCCCTATTTTTTAATTTTTTAATTTTTCCTTTTCCACAAAATATCAGAGTTTTTTATATATGTATTTTACCCATATATTTGAATATTATTATTAATAAAAATAGAAAAAAAATATTTATATAAATTTTGTAAAAATAAAAATATAATATTGTTATTTTTATCTTTTTTTTTTTTATTATTATTACTATTACTATTACTATTAATAATTAATAATAGACAAATGTAAAAAATAATATACCTATTATAATAGATAGATAATGATAATTTAAAATAAAAATAAATAAATATTGGATACAAACACGTGTAAGTAGAGTGAGTACGTATTATAAGAGAGGAGAGACGCAACAAAGTAAATCCAGGTCACAAAGCAAGTGTCGTAATCATACAACTATTTTCTCAAATGGATATGAGTATGGGGGGGTATATATAAATATATATAAATATATGAATAGATATATATATATATATTAACAACAACAACAACAACCAATGTGCCTTTCCAATATGTATATCTAAACACACAACTGTTAAAATTATTTAAACATACATCTATATTTATATTTATGATTTATTTAAATTTTTTATTTTTAGAAAAAAAAAAATACTAAAAGATTTTTAAAATAATACTATCATATAGCTTTACTATTTAAATACTCAAAATATATTTTATTTTGTTTTTTTATTTATTTTATATTTATTACAAGTGATGTGCTTGTCTTGTTTAGTTGAACTACATGAAACTATGCGAAAGCATTGTCGTCGTTTACATATCAAGACTTTTAATGTCTTATGATGCCAGACATTTGTTTCCCCATAAATTTATATATACATAGACAAATTTTTATATAAAAAACTTTTTAGCAAAATGAATTTGTTATTATTTATTTATTTATTTATTGTTAATTTAAATAAATAAAAAATTATAAACGAGTAACTTTTGTAACTGTACTTGTGTTAGATAGCACAAGCAAATCGAATATTATATATATATTTTCAGTATCATTCTAAGAATTTTTCATTAAAATATTAAAATTCAAATAACGTACAAAACGTCAACGTATAGACGATAATATTAAACCGTTTCAATTCATCACGTATATATAATCACGATGGCCAACTTTATTTAATACTTAAACGCATATTTTACTCAATTATTTTTATATATTTTTTTACAAGTTTAAATTTATTATTAAAAAAAATATTTTAATATAAAAAAATAAAAATTAAATTAATTTAATAATAAAACTCACCGCATTAATTTGATGCTGAAAAATGATTTATCCAAAAATCCAATGAAAACTTTTTTATTATTTTTTTTCTGGCACAAGATTACTCAGTATTTCACTTTTCACAATAATTATTTTTTATTGTTTATTAATAGTTTCTTCAATTGTTGATTTAACAAATTTTATTTCTTCATTTGTTCACTGTATTATTATTATTTCTTTTTTCTTTTTTATTAAAAACAGGTACTTGACTGTATTTGACTGTCACTTTTTTTTGTTTAAATTTATTATCAACTTATCAAAGTTTAATTGTGCGTTTATATTATTAAATATTTATTATGCTTTTTTAAATATATATTATTGATTATTTATTAAATTAATTTTTTGTTTTTTTTTTCTTTCAATATGAACTCGATGAACCAGGCACTATTGCGCTGTGAAAGGTAGATGTATGAAGGTACTTGTAGGTACGAGGTATATTATTTGAAGGTAGAAAGTATATTTCATATGATTTGAATCAACACATTATTAATATTGTGTTTTTACTTTGAAATTTTATAATTGATAATTGTTATATATATATTCACTTTGATAATCGATATTATTTGATCGATTAATTTATCAATAGGATCCCCCCAATTATTGGATCCAAACAATTTAAGGTCAGAAGTCTTTATCACCTCCTCTCGTTTCCCCACTTAGCCACATTGTTTTCTTTGTTAGCATTTACCTCGACCACCATCTGTAACAAATTTAATTGAAAAATTATAAATATTTATTTGGAAAATTTATATAAATATAATATTATAAAAATTTAATAATTGTTTAAACATTCAAGCATTAAATTAACTTTTTTTATTTCTTTAAATTTTTGTTGTAAAAAATTTTAAATATAAAATCAATATTTAATTTTAAAAAAATAAATATATAAAACTGAAAATTTATTTTTAAATTATCAATAAATTATTACATAAATTTATATATATTTAAACATAATTTATAATTAAATCATTGACATAATTAATTTTATCAATAATTTATATAAATTTATCAAAATTAATATTGTAAAAAAAATTATAAAAAATAAAAATAGCCTTTTTTTTTTTTATTTAACTTTTAACCAATCATACTATATACTTTTCCCTTAACCCTTGCCCAAAACCACAAAAAAAAAAACCAAGTCATTTTATTATAATTTTTTATTTTTCCACAATTACATTCAAAATTTTTTTTTTAGATTTTAGAATAAAAAAAAAAATAAAATAACCGATGCGGTTGATTTATTATCCTGTGGCTATAATCATTCAACCACCATATTACCTCATTTTTTTTTTTTATTTATTTATTATTATTATTTTTTGTCATTTAAATTTATAGCAAATTCCACGGTATACGATTATTAGATTTTTTTTTTTAATAGAAATTTCTATTATCGAAGAAAAAAATAATAATAAATAAATTGACATGTACATTTGGAGCAAGAGAAATTGACTTTAACAGGATGTATTTAATTTTTTTTCATTTTTAAAAAAAAGAGCAAATGAAAAAAATATATACACTTATATTAAGGGAAAAATTATTTTTTAGTATCTGATCCCTCTTTTATATATAAGATATATATACCCTAATGTGTAATATGGGGAAATTTGATCCAGCTTTATTTGTGTATATCCATCGACGTATAAATCTTAAGCTTAAACGCCTCCACACCATGAACTAATTTTATTTTTATTTTATCTTTTTTTAAATTTTATATTATGTATATATAAAAAGAAAAATTAGAGAGTTTTTCGTGTTATTTTTAAGTCAAGGCCTTTAAACCTATTTTCTTCTCCTCAAAGCTCCTCAAAAGTATTATTATTATATTTTTTTTATTTTCATAAATTTATTTGGGATGACACGTGCGTGACACAAACACTGTGTACTTTTAAATAAATACTTTTTTTTTTTTTGCAAATATATATAAAAATAAAATATTCTGACCTACGATAATATTAAAGAAAAATTGAATATATATATTTATATTTGCAATAAAAAAAAAATAAATAAAATGACAATGCAATTTATAAAAACATGATACAGATAAATCAAATCGGATATTCATTGTATTGAATATAAAATAAAATATATATACAACAACAACAACAGCAGGTAGCTAAATACAATATAATAATCTCAAATGTACAATATATAGAAAATTGTAAAAAAAAAAAAAAGAAAATATAAATAAATATAAAACAAAAAGATATATATATTCCGGGCAGATGTTGTGGATATTCAAAATCATTTACGTGATGATAATTTAAAAAAAAAAAGCCAAGAAAAAATACTATTGGGTGGTTAAATTAGATAATAAAAAAAATATAAAATATATTTGTATTATTATTATCAATAAAAATCAATTGGTTTATGATTTTATTGTCTTTGGGTTGTTTAAGTTTTTAAAATACAAGTATATATATAATTTTAATAAAATATTTCATCAAATATCATATGTGTGAACTTGGGCTACTTCATCCATGACTTTGTTTATCGTTTTTTTTATGTATTGTTAATTACTTTTTTTTTTTAATTAATTTTTTATAATGTTATGTATTATTTTTTGTAACCTTGACCGATGTCATTAGACAATCAAAATAAATATTATTATAAACTAATAATAAAAATAAAACTTAATATTGTTAAAAAAATATTAGATATTTTATGAAATTTAAAAATAATATTTTTTATTAGTTTGTAAGATAAAACAAGTGGGTTAAAAAATGTCCTAATGACCGAGAAAATAAAATATTATTTTTTGATAATTTTAATATTTTTTTAAATAAATTGATAATTTTATTTTTATTTTTCTATGATAAATATATTAATCAGTTAATAGTTTTTTTTTTTTATTATATAATTATTGATTTAGAGAATGAATTGACACAAAAATATATGATAAAAAATTATGTCAATATATATATATTAACTTTTATAAAAAAAAAAAAAAAAAAAAAGATGAAAGATAATGATAAGATTTTCTTGTTTATATTTATAAATTTTTAAATTGAACTTTAATAATAATAAATTATTAAATTAGACAAATGTATATAAATAAATAAAAATAATATATACTTATAATATTAACTTGTAAACTTTAACTGACCTATACTAAATGACAATGTTATCACTTGTATTTTTATTAATTCAGTCAAGGCTAACAAGAATTATTTGCTTAATCATGGACGAATAGATTAAGTACACTTAAAATGACAAAAAAATAAAAATTTAAAAAATATAAATATCATAACAATATTTTAACTGACAGATTATTTGAATATAATAAAAAATAAATTTAATAAATTTAAACTTTAAAGAATTATAATTACAATAATTCATGAATAATTTTTAAAAAAATATATAAAATTATTTAACCATGATAAAATATACCGACATAATTTAATTGAATATTTATTAATGCTTTCATTCATTAAAATAATTAGTTTTAAATATATAAAAAAATAAAATAAAATAAAATAATTAAATCACTAGTTTGCATTAAAACTGTGTCAATTAATTTCAATAAAAAAAAAAAAAATGAATAAATAATTCAATAAAGAAAATAAGAAAATGATTTTCAACAATACTGTTTTTTTTTTTTTATATATATATAGTTAGTTTTATGTACAAAAGATAACACTTTATCACTACTGGGTCATTCATATCTATCATAAAAAAAATAATAAAATGATTACTTTTTCTTTTTTTTTTTGCTTTTTTTAATACAAAATATAAAAGCAATATTGAAAAAAATACTCATTCACTTATAAATTTTTTTTATTTAATTTAATTTATTTATTGTTTAAAAATTATTATATATTTGTTGAATGAATATACAATATTAATTTGTGCGCATTAAATAAGAATAAAAAAAAATTTTTTTTTTACCCTTCACTCTTTCGTATCCCGATTATGAAAAAAGATATGTTTCCTGTCGGATTTTGTACATGTCCCTGTGTATATACCTCAATGTAATATACATAAATGCATATTGGGTATTTTTTTTTTTTTTTTTTTATTATTTATATTACTGCAGTTGCGTATGTGCAATGATAAATAAGTGAGTATGATTTTTATATATTCACGAGTTGCAATGTGACAGTGACATGTCTCAACATTTTCAAAAGTCCATCAAACCAAAAAAAAATTTTTTTATTTCTTTTTTTTTTTTCATATACTTATAAAAAAATTGATTACTTTTGTAAAGTATATTTCAATATATAAAGGTTACAGCTACTGTTTAAATACCGTTTTTTTTTATGAGAAATAGAAGAAAGATTTTAAACATGATTTGGTAAATAGGTAAATTAATAATCTATTCAGTTTTTTTATATTTAAATAATATTTTTATGGTTTCTTTTTTTTTTTTACTGAAAATGCATCTGGTAATCTGTTAATATTGATTAGTAAATTTAATAAATAATAATTTTTAAATCCAATTAATTAACAATTAAAAAAAAAACCTAATTAATCAAAGTATTTAATAAATTATCTATAAAAATTACCTAAAATAATATTTTTTTTTTAAAAATACAACTTAAAACCCTATCCTAATCTAAATAAATAAGCTCATTTATAAATAAATTTTTTTTCCATTTTATTTATTTAATATGTATATAAAATTTCCTTTCCCTGTCGACTTGTCTCGCCAGGTCTATTCTTCCTGATGCAATGTGTATATATGCATACGCATACATGCATTTATAAAAATAGTTTATCGCATTTTAACTCACAATGATTATATATACTCTGGCTTTATCACTTGTCTTTGTTACATTAGTATTAGTAAAAAACCGACAATAGTTCCGACACAGGCGAAAGTGGATAAGATGGCTAGTAGAAACTAGTCAAAAGTGGGGGACTAACACTGTTAATACAATCATATACTTGTATGCATTTCAACGAACAAAATGCATCGACGCTTTTAAAATAATTTCTATCATCCAACGTAAAAACATCGAAAGCCATTTATTTTCATAAATATTTATATATTTTTATATGTAATTTTTTTTAATTTTTATTGTTGCAATATAAAATTTCCTTTTCCAACAATGCACTCAAATTTACTTGCAATTTACTTGATATATATGAATTTAACCCTTTTCTTGTCACTTTCCACATCAATATAATATATATATATATATCATTAAAAATACTGCGCAATGTTTTTTTACCATCATCAACATCATCAACATCATTATCATATAAAAAAAAAAAAAACAAAAAAAACCACAGAAAAATGCAACGCACCACAACGACGACGACGACTCGGCACTGGGTATATAGGCGTCTCATATATATGTAGGCTAAAAATGATACGGATGACGTCATAAAAAACTCATTATCATTATTATTTTATATCTATTTATTTTATTATTATATTTATTTTATTTATTCTATCTTTTTCATATATAAGAATAAATTGTGTCAAAAAAATAATATATAACATAAATTTTTAGTCTTGTTACATAATATATATATATATGTATATGAGTTGAATAAAAAAAATAATAAAAATAATAATAATGACAAAGATAATACTAGGTTTAAAAAAAAACGACTTTTATCTATTACATTTTTATATTTTTTATTAATTTAATTTAATTTTTTAATAAAAAGAAACAAAAAAAAAAAATAGAAAAGAAAAAGGGAGATGAATTGTTAAATAATGAGTGAAAAAAAAAAATAATAATAAAAAATTGATGTAGTTTATTGGGTATAATAGCAAGTCTACCAGGCAAATAGTTATTGACCTTTATCGCCAGTGACCTCGTATATATGTTTGATGCAGACGAAGAATGTGGTACTTTTGCGCAAGCGTGTGTTGTTTATTACTATACTAGTAATATACCTTTACCAAATTAATTTTAATTTAAATATAATATTATTGATAAAAAAATAATAATAATAATAAAAAGTTAATTTATTTTATTATTATTTTTTTATCAATCAAAAATTTATGTAATATTATATAAAAAGTAATATATCCAATAAAATTAAATTGATAAATTATAATTATTTTTAAAAAATATCAAAAAAAAAAAATGTAATTATTAAAATGAAACATAATATTTATTTATTTTATATCTAAATATGGGTGCATCGTACGACAGTTGCATCATGTATATATAAAAATTAGTAAAAATGCATAAATAAATTTTTTTAAATATTAATAAAAAAATTATTTTTGTTGAGTACTCTGACATCGTCTTGAGTCAAGTGCTTGCAATATATATATATGTCTGGATAAATTCGACCTTGTCTTGACGAGACAAATTGCGGTCAACAGCAGTATGATTTTTATCAAAAGAAAAAAAAAAAAAAAAACTCATTTATCATTTATTCAAAATTATCATTACTTTTATTAACACTTGAAATCAAGAAAAAAAAAAAAAATTAAGACACAAACTAGCTGACTCAAGTTAAAAAAATTATTATTATTATTATTAAAAAAAAAAAAAAAAAAAATCATGAGAAATTTTTTTATTAATATTTATATATACTTGTGCTTGTATTATTATTATTTATTGCGTATAATCCAGGTTGGCCTTGGAATACCAGAACAACTCAAGTATTGAGAATGCACTTTTCTCAGGTATAAAATAAAAAATAAAAAAGTCATATCGTTGTAAGAATATTTACAAAACGTTAAAGGGTCAAAATGTATAAAATATTATATCGATAAAATAGAAATTTATAATTCATATATATTTTTACATGTAAAAATTTACTTGATCGGTAAAACAGATTAAACAAATATAAAATTGTTAATAAAAAAATTTAAAAAAATTTATGTAATTGTTTTTAATAATTAATTAATAAAAATAATAATAATTTTATAATATATATATAAAGACTTTGTTTTTGTCTTGAAATATTATTATTATTATAATCAATATAATGTTTATAATTATTGCAGCAAAGTGTCAAGATTATAAAATAAGTTCACAGGGTCATCGTTGCCATTAACAACAAATATTTTATATATTTTTTTTTAAATAATAAAATAATAATAATAAGGGATAAATATATATAAATATTTGTATTAATTTTTAATTTTAAATAATAAAAAAAATTTCAAAATTTACTTTATTTACTATCAGTGTTGCATTCAAGTATTTGAAGCCATATTACTGTGTAAATATTAAAAAATCAAAAATACCTATAATTTCTTTGCGCAAATGCAAAGAAATTATTTTTTTACTCCATTTTGATAAAAAATATAAAACTTTAATATTATTATTATTGAATAATAATATAATTTAAATTAACATTGTATTATTATTAAATACAAATTAATTTTTAAATAATAATAATAATAATAATATCAAGTTTTATAAAACGTAAACAAGAGAGAGAATGGGAGAGGGAGAGAGAGTCGCCCTACAATCAGTCAACATGTCCCCCTTGTATTATATTTTTTTTACGTCGTCAGACTTTTCACCTCCAATTGCCATACTATTACTCAACAACAATGTAATATAAATAAAATAAATAAAAAAAATTCAATAATACTCACATAACAAACTCCAATTTTACATTAAATAAAATAATGAATATTTTTTTTAAATAAATATTAATTATTAAAATTTTTTGTTCAATAAATAAACATGTCAACTTGTAAACAATCACTAAAATTAATTATTATTTTTTTTATCCTTTTTTTTATATATAGGTATATATTTAATGCACTATTTTATGTATATATATCAACTAAATAATACACGTCACTTATTGATATACATACGAATAATATATATTATTAAAAAAATGAATTAATTTTATAAATAAATAATTAAAAAAAAAATATATCAATCGAATTTTAATGTTCACAATCACTAACACATTTAAAAATCCACATACACATACATACAAAATATATATATGTATATTTATTATTTTTAATATTCAATATATAGGTGGTGATGATGATGATGATGATAATAAGGATGTATGCTATCACTTAAGTATCAAAAAAAAAAAAAAAAAAAAAAAAAAATTCATGTCTTCTGTCTCACTTGTTATTTAATTATTTTATTTTCAGTCAGACGATGGTTTATTTTTTGTTTATTTATAATTTATCGCTCTAATTTATTTATATATTTATTTGCACTTGTGATTTTTTTATTTTTTATTAATAATATTATTTATTTATGTTTTTTATAATTTTATTTTTTTACACTGTACCTCTTTTTTACCATCGGCGAATCAAAAATTGATGATTAATTTTTAATATTTTATGTGTTATACACAATTAATTAAATACAAAATAATATTGTATTTAATTGTTGTTGTATTTTTGAATATAATTATTATTATTATATTATTTTACGAAACAATAAAAATAACAAAACACTCGCGTATTATATTATTTTGGTGCGTAACAAACTCAGCCTCCGCCAACCGCTGAGAGTGCAAGCGCGCGACTGCGGCGCTTATTTCGCAGCTGCGCCACCGGCATTATTAGTTACAAATAACACCGCAATATGTATGTACAATTTATGGCGCTACTGTTGCTTTCACAAAATGTATATTTTTTTTTTTTTTTTTTAAATTTATTTATTACTCCAAAATTTAAAAAAAAAATTAAAAATATATATATATATATTTATTAATAAACATTAAATTAAAAAATAATATTATATATTTAAATTAATTTTTATATTATTTTTTTTTTTACTCAATTTTTGAATAAATTTTTACTCCAAAAAAAAAAAATATACATATTTCAATATAATATTTAAATAAAATATATTTTATTTAAATAATTATATTTAAAAAAACATATAAAATCACAATCTTTCATTATAATAATAAAATTCTAATTTATTTATTTATTTAAAATATATATATATATTTGAAGGTCAATAATTTAATTTAAATATAAAATTTTGATTTATATAACAAAAAAAATATCCATTATCAAAGATTAAAAAAATTAAATATTAATTAATTTATATATTAATAATCTAAATAATAATAATAATTATAAAAAAATCATTTAATATATTTTTGTTTTTGACATGATAAATTTGTGAAAATTTATTGCGTCGTATTTTTTTCTCTGGTCAATAGCCCAAATATACATAGTTGTTTATATATATATATTTTTTTTTATTTCAATATTATTTTTATATGACTTTTTCATTTATATATTTATTATTATTATTATTTTTGATGTAATATTTCCCCTCGTTATAAAAGTTATAATATGAAACTTGGTTGTCTTAAAAATCAATGTGAATCGTGGGTTAATAAAACTATCGATTTGGTTAGAAAAAAAAAAAAATATATATATATATAGGTATATATATTAAATTAAAAAAATAAAAATAAAATCGTGTTTGTTATAAATGACTGGACGATGACGATGATCATTCGTTAGCCAATAGGGTTGAATGATTGGCGGGAGATCGTTGCGCTTGATGTCGTAAATATATATATATATATATGAATGTACTTTATTATATACTTGTATGATATTTACGTGTGAGAAAGACACGTGGACAATGTCGTGCAACACGAGTTATGTGATATATATTTTCAATTTATTTTGTATATATGTGTTACAATTTATATATATATACAAAAAATATGTACATCACGAGTTTTATATTCAAGTTTTTTATTTCTAGCTCTATTATAAGTATATTGATTTTGTTTAGGTTTTTTGCCATCGTACTATATAATTTTATAAATATACATTAATATTTTCAATTTCTTTTTTGCCTTTTTTTAATGAATTATATATATATATGAATTTTATTGATAAATTTATCATTCATGTTATAATTTCATGACTATTTTTATGTTTATTGCAGATGATAATATATTATGTCAATTTATTTGTAATAGAAATATATTTTTGAATTAAAAGATGCAACAAATTTTACAGATTTTAATTTTGAAATAAATAAATCAATAATTAAAAATTGATAATTGAATTTTACAATTATAAACAAATTGACATATTCAACAACTGATGCGACTGAATTTTTTGAAAATTCATAAATAATTTATTAAATTTTGTTGATTTTTTTTTTTTTAATGACTCGATGCAATGAATAAAATTTTTTTTATTAAAATTGTATATTATTGAATGCTTTGATTATCTGGCGGTATAAAAGAGTCATGTATATAAAATGAAGCAAAAGGAGGTGCATCCTCCACAAGAGGAGAGTAAAAGGATAAAAAAAAAAAATTCAAAAAATCAAAGCTAAAGAATTATAAAAAAAAAAAAAAAAATAAAATGTGAAAAAAAAAAAAAAAAGGCAGTCAGATACAAGCTGGTGAAACGAAGGTTTCGACTCAATGCAAAAAATATAAAAAAAAAAAAAAAAAAAAAAAAAAAGTGCATTTTGCAAAGATGGCCGATGTGTTTCACTGATGCTCAAGGTTATTTGTCTCCACTTCCATCTCCAGTGGCTATCTATTCCGCCTTTTTCATATATATATTCATATAAAATTTAATAAAAAATATTACAAATAGTATAACTCATATATAAACATATAAATAAATTATTAATAATGTAATATTCCTTTGGAAAAAAAAAAAAAAAAAACTACTTTATACAAAAAAATTAAATTATATTTACATTATATTATATAAATATATAAAATATAAATTTTTAAATGCGATAAAATTTTGCAATATAAATACACCAAGTTACTTTATTTGATAATTTAAATTTTGAATAAAAAAAATTTATCGTAATTTGTACTTGATTGGTAAGGTCCATTAAATATATATCATATATTTATTCGAATGAGGTCATAAGAGTGCAATAATATATAAATTCAGCATCAAATATAATTATATCCTATATAAATGAAGGCATTGAGATGAGAGAGAGAGAGTCATTGCTCAAAATAAAAAAAACACGAGTGTAAACATGACGTGAATTTCATGATGTGCTGACATGATGAATAAAAAAAAAAAATATATATATATATATACCTATAGATATACGGGTTGATAGACCGGTCCCCGGAAGGTGGTTAATAATTGCAACGAGACAGAGATAATGAGACTTGAAAAATATTGAGTAAGAAAAAAATAAAAAAAACGTAAGAGAGAGAGACAAGTAAAGTGGTGTGGTTGTGGTGGTGGTTGTGTTGGTGCAGTGTTTTGCTTCGCCTTTAGGTCACCGGGTAATCGAACGGCGATACACTTGCATATACGCAATTGCAATTTTATGTCAATGAACGTTTTTTTATTTTTATTTGTCTCAAGTATCAAACTCAATAATTATTATCATCATCATCATTTCACCTTCATTCTATACTCATACACTTGCCCTCTTAATTATTATTATTATTATTATTATTATTATTTTACATTTAAAAATAAATTAATCAAACTACTAGATTTATTTTAACATAAATATACAGTTAATGTATATATATATAGGTATAGTTGGGTTGAGCTTAATTTTGAATTTTAAAAGCTGGAACAATGCCATTGAATGCTGATCGTCCGATGCACTGCATCATCAAAATCAACAACAACCAAAAAGGAAAGGAAAGTTATTTTTAATTTAAACTGGTGCTCCAAAAAAAAAAAAAAATTAAAAATTTTATTTATTTATTTATATTAAAAATATAAATAAATAAAAATTAATTAAAATTTATTATAAATAAATTTTTAAATATATAATTTTCAAATTTTTTTTTTTTTTTTGTATATTTAATTGAAATATGTTCCGGTTTAAAGACCAAATACCATTGGGAATATCAACATTGAATTGCAACAGAATATTATTCACAGATGTGGTAAATTTCAAGTTGGTTAAATTGCATGTGTGACTGCATTTGAGCATCGCTGCGTCTCAAGGCCGTATTTTACGAAAGGCCAACTCATTCGTTCGTTTATATATATTTTTATTTTACATTTAAAATTATTAACAGCCCTGTTATATACAACTAGCCTGAAGCTTAAAAATATATATATATATACAGACATTCATCTATCTCATTTTTTTTTTTTTTTTTTTTTTTTTTTTGCATGTGTATGCAATATTTATTGTTATTATTATTTAAATTTTTTTTTTTTTTTTTTAATTTTTTCATATGTGCTCCAGTGTGCAACTCTTGACGACTTGCATTGTAATTTATTCGACGGTTTATTGTGTTGAATAACAAAAAATAAAAAATATACTTCCTTGGTATAAAAATTTCTAAATGTAATTTCTTTATGTTAGTAGTCAATGTGGCTATTCACATCATGTCAGCAAGGGTCCTGACCATTCACATAACAAACTTTTTAATTGAATTTTTTTTTTAATAAAAGGTATATATATTCACTTAATTTTTAAATTAATTCAATTAAATAAAAAAATATTATAAATAAACAATAATTTTAATTTATTCTGTTTAATTATATTTAAATGTTTTTTTTTTTTTTTTTTAATAAACAGGTAAACTAATTTTATGTATATAAATACAAATTTAAAATAATAAAATTAAACTAGACAAAAATTTTCAACTTTTGAACTTTTAAATTTATTGTTTATTTTTTTTTTTTATTATTTAAACATCTGTTTTATGTCTAATTAACCCTGTGCAAGCACCTTGCAAGCGAGATTTTATTTTTTAAAATTCATCTGGCTAATAAAATTTTTAAATAAACCCTCAGCTATATTTTCAAGAACACGCGTATTTTATATTTTGCTATTTTAACATTTTTTTTTTTAAATAAAAAATGTTTTTATTAATATTTTATGTATATATTTTATATATTTTTATTTTATAGTTTAGCTAATTATTATTTATCATTGTTTGTATTTAATATTTTTATTTTTTATAATATTATAACGCACTAATC
This sequence comes from Lysiphlebus fabarum, assembly GCA_011426435.1. Classification (NCBI taxonomy): domain Eukaryota; kingdom Metazoa; phylum Arthropoda; class Insecta; order Hymenoptera; family Braconidae; genus Lysiphlebus; species Lysiphlebus fabarum. Next base: position 61,196 of record WSYQ01001427.1, read on the forward strand.
GTATGTAAAATAATTTTTATCAGCATAATTATGAGATAGATAATTTATCATATATAAAAAAAAAAAAAAATGAAAAGATAGAAACAAAAACTTTCACAAGAAAAAAAAATTAATTAAAATAAATTTTAGTTAGACAGCCAACTGTGAATTCAACACTTGAAATAATAAAATAAAATAAAAAAAATTAATATTTATAATTAAAAAGTAGTAAAATATTTGAATAAACAATATCATCATAATTTAAACATATAAAATTCCATAAGTCGTTAAATCAACGTGAAATACGTGGCAAACTTGAAACGACTGCAAAAACCAAGCACCCTCTGATAAACGTGTTTTATCCTTTTTTTTTTTATTTTTTATTTTTTATTTTATTTAAAAATTTATATATATATAAATATATTTTTTTGCACAAAAAGGGAATCCTGTTTAGGATTCAACACCACCACACCAACGATAGGTTATTCCGGTTTTAGGGGACCAAGTATACAAATGCGTCACTTAAATTTATGTTTCTCATGAGGATCCTCATCACATCATGGCAAAAGTTGTTAACTATTATGTACTCTGTATATTGCAAATACAATGTTTTTTTTTGTTTTACAATTCTTGGTAAAATGTAAATTATTATATTTATTTTTCATGTCAAAAAAATAATAAAATACAAAAAAAAATAACGAATAATTTGGCAGTATATGGTAATAAACTTGCTTGCAATATCATCAAGTTCAAAAATATTCTCATTGGTTACGTAAAAAAAAAAAATAAAAATTTCTATTATCAACAGCTTTATATACAAGATATTTTTATTTAATATTATTATTATTGTTATATTTAAAAATATAAAAAAAAAAAAAATTTCATGAAAATTAAAAAAGAGTGGAGCTGATAATATTGATCAGGTTGTTTCAACAAATATGAATATCCCCGTGGTTTTACGATTTCAAACATCAAGAGATTTTACAATCAGAATGCAAAATTAAATAGATAAAAAAAAAAAAACTATCAAAGGGATGATTTGTATTACAGTACTTGAAAATAAATTGCAAATTCCAAATTGTATATAGCCACTTGTGTTTTGAAGAAAATATACATATACTTATTATTAAATAGTAAATACCATTTTGAAATATATATTTGTATTTATTGATTTACAAATAAAATATCAATATATAATTATTTAAATATTTAAATATTGATTACTGTCATTTATATTTATTTCATTTCAAAGTAACAAACAATAATAATTGCATATATTATTTGAAAATAAAATAAATATATACAACTGATTTATATTTATTTATTTTTTTTTAATATATAATATCAAGTACAAAAAATAATAATTATTACGTATTGTAATTTGAATTTTTGACTGGTATATATTAATATATGTTAAACGTGGGAAATAATATGGGGTTTTTTGGAGTGTGTTGGGTCCAGCAATTATTATATGATGTATGTGAATATAATACACATAATTTTTACGACTTGTTTTCACTTGTACATATATACTTTTTTTAAAAAAAAAAAAAAAAATGTATTTGCATTATACAATATTATTGCAACACAAAAAATTAAATCAAAAAAATTTTAATTGAATTTTAAATAAATAAAATTATTTATTTATTTATTTTTTTTTCATTTCAAAATTGTGTGTGGCTTTTAATGATAAAAATAATTTTTTAAATATTTAAGCTTTTATTTATTTTTATTTTTTATTTTTGGGTGATTATATTGTGTGTTTGTTCAGAACGATAGAATAATATATCCCTATCACTGCCAGACAGTAAAAAATATATTTATCAATAAAATTAAAAAAAATAAATAAATTTATTATGTTAAATTATTAATTATATATATATTTTTGTTATTATTTAATAAATATCAATGTATATAAATTTTAATAATTTTGTGGGTTATATAAATGGCCTCTTGACTAAAAAAAAAAAAAAAAAAAAAATGTCATTGCAATCAATTTGATATATATATTTTTTTTTTTTAAATAAATAAGTATAAAAAATATACGCACATATTTGTTGTTAATATTCATTGCCAAAAATACGTATAATCGATATAAATATTATTTTTTGAAAAAATAAAATATATAAATATATATTTAATAAAAAAAAACTTGAAAAAATAATTTTTATCTTCCTGTTTAAATTTAAAATAAAAAAATTGTATAGATAACTGCATTGTTAAAAAAAAAAACAAAATATATATATAAATGAGAACAAACATGTTATCACACAAAAAAATTTAAAGAGGGTTATAACCAACGTAATTTAAGTATCCAATAAAGTCAAAATGAATCGAGTGTTGAGTTAGATAATCAACGATGCCAAATAATCAGGAAGAAAATAAACAGCTATTTTCACATCATGATTATTAAAATATTTGAATTTTCAAATGTCTTAATATATATATATATATCATATTGGACAAAAGCCAAATTGACATATATAATATTTTTTTGTTTGAATATAATAAATTTGTAAAAATCATTTTTTTGGATGAAAAAAAATATAAAAGAATTTCTTTTCTTTTTTTTTTTTAACAATTTAATATTTTAAATTCCCAAGTAAAGATTTGTGGTGTTTTTTTACAAAAAAAAAAAAAAAAAAGAAAAAAACGCACTTGAAACACAAAAAATGGTGTGATTCTGAGATGAAACTTGGCTTTGGTTTCTATGACAACAGACGTGCAAAAAAGTCCATTGATATCATCAAAAAAATATACATGAATTTTACAAATGCATATAAGCAAAAAAATACCAAAACTTTTTTTATTTATTTATTTTGGTATATAAAAAAAATTTAAATATTTATTATTTAAATATATCTTTATGTGGGTGTTAACCCATGCAAAACTCATCATTTTTATCGATGGATCTTAATCATTTAAAGACATCTTTATATATTTATCAAACAAAATGAAAAAAAAAAAAGAAAAACATTCAAAATTGTTTTTTGAATCTAATAAATAATTATTTAAATAAAAAATTAAGTAAATTATTATTTTTTTTGTTTTAAATATAATTTTAAATGACTGCAATTTTATATTTATATAAATATATTTTAAAAGTTATAAAAAAAATTTATTATTTGTACTACTATCAAAAAATATGATTACAAAAAAAAAAACTTGTTCTGTTTGGTTAATGGTATGATAAAAAAGATAAAAATAAAAAACAAATAAAATAAATTAGTTGAAATAATAATAGACTAGTTCAAAACCTTGAACTTGTATTTAATTTTTTTTACAACTTGAAAAAATTTATCAACAAAATATAATTTTTCTTTACGTAACATAATGTGATCAACAAAATTTAAAAAAAAAAAAATATAAATGCGTCTAATTAGAGAATGCAAAAAAAAATAAAATAAGCCAATGCTCTTTCCACGAAAAATATAAGAGTTCAATGATAACAAAAAAAAAATAAATAAATAATATTTTTACAAGCTCTTTGACTTGTATCTTTTTCAATTTAAAAAAAAAAAAAGCTCACATGTTTATAGTAATGTACACAGCCCACACATGAATCGACAAAAAAAAGTTCTCAACTTTGTTTATATAAATCATGCCGTTTTTTGCAATAAAAAAAAATTTCCAAAAATATTTTTTTATAATTATTATAATAATAATTTATTGATTTACCTTTGTTTATCTTAAAATAATTATCATTTATTTTTGTTATTTTTTCTGTCAAATTAAATTTCATTATATTATTTTTTAATTATAATTAAAATAAAAATAAATAATATATATTTAAATGAGGTGATTGTACTTTTGTTTAAATTAAAATCATTATATAAAATATTATTTTTTATTAAATTTTATGGATTGCATTTTATTGGATATCTAAAACATCTAGTGATTATATTAACTGTGAATAACATTGAACTGTGAGCTTTTTTTTATTTTATTTTATTTTTTTGTTATTATTTAGTTTTTGATAGATATATATGTATATTTATGTTATTTTTTTTAGGGTGGGGCACAGTTAACTAAACGTGTGGAGGAGTGCCGTCTGCGTCTACGACCTTGATCGGGGTCATATCAAGGTCGTAATGATGGTCGTGTTGTATTTACCCGACAAACTTCGTACGCAAGTCCCAAGCTTGAAAGATCAATGCCAGGGTCAATGTCATACATGTGATATATATATATATTTTATTTCATTAAAATCCATAAATACTATTATAAAAATCATCATAATCATCATCAACAACATCAACAACATCAACATCATCAACATCATCAACGTCATAAAAAACAACTTATATATTTGTCAATATATTTAAATAACAATACTTTTGTTTAATAAAATTTTACGCATGAAAATTTACATTGTTTTTTTTTTTTTTTTTTAATATTATTATCGAAATTTGAGCTTTTTTTTTCCTTTCTTTCTTAGTAATAATAGTAATATACTTTGTTTCATCGATGGAGAAAAAAAAAAAAAAATTTCTCTCTATCACCTTACTCTCTTATGAGTATATTTTTGCGATTATCTGATTTTTTTTTTTTTGGGTTAATAAATGTTAAATGCCCTCAAACTTTGTCTGTTTTTCATTTTTATTCAAAGGCGTACAAAATTACTGCTGTTTTTATCGGTCATGAAAATCAGAATTTCGTAGAATTCATGGTATCGAACAGAATATAATATAAGTATGTATATGTACATTGAATTTTTTTATCTGATAAATAAGTTTGGGCTTTAATACTGCTTGAAGCTTGTTAAACAATATTTTCGTTATATTAAATTTATAAAAATTATAACTAAATATTCCAAAAAAAAAATCTATACTGTACTGTTTTTATGTTATTTATTAGAATTAATTTAATATTATTAATTTTCATTTTATTTTTTTATATTTATCAGTTATAATTTAATTAATATTTTTTTTTATCAATATTTAAATATACTGTTATTTTATTTCCTCATAATTTTATATCAAAAATAAAAAAAATAAATAAAAATTTGTGAGTTAATTTTAATTATTATAATGTTTTCATAATTTTATTGTATTTATAACGCAATATAAATTTAAAAATAAAATTTAAATTAATGTTGCATTTAAAAATAAGATAAAAATGATGTGGCAATGGAATTGTTATCAAACTTTATAAGGTTATCATTTTTTGATTGTAACCAGCTCAAAATTGATAACCTTGAGTATGAATTTTTATTATTCATTTGTAATAATAATGCTAATAGCAAAAAAAATAATAATAAAAAAATATTAATAAACAAATCTAAAAAATCATAAAATAAAAAAAAAAAAATATATATATTTTATAAAAAATTGAAATGTTTTATTAATTTAAACGTCGACGACCTGAAAAAAATGCTTTTTACAAATGTTATCTTATCACGCAAAAATAATAAAAGGATGATTACATTATTAACAAGGAATTTAATTTATATATTAATGTGATGATGAAAAAAAAACTGTGCATCATCATTAAATAAATAAATATTTTAAATGAAAAAAAAAAAAAAAAAAACACTAAAAATATACATGATAATATCCTTGATTGTTAATTTAAATATAACCCTTTGTATAAATATAAATTATTTAAATATTTTTTAAAAGATCATACAATTCCCTTAATATTAACCCACAAATCCTGACCTAGTACAAATAATTTTCGTGGGGCCCATCAACAGGATGCAATTAATTTCAATAAATTTTGTAAATTATTAAAATACATTTTAAAATAATAATAATTAAATACTTTTTTTTTTTTTTTTAATTTGATTAATTAAAAATTTAATTAATGTTATTTATTTTTTATTTTTTAAAAGTGCTATAATGCAAGATGTGATGAAATAAAATTAAAAAAAAAAAATCAATCGAGCTTTTATTATTTCTCTTGTTGGTCCCTGGTAAAACGAAATATATTTTTGATATGACGCAGACTCCAAATTGTCTGTTACATACAAAAATATATTCAAGTGTTTTTTTATATTTTTTTTTCATAGAAAAAATATTTATTTATAAAATATACCAATTGAGGAAATTTTTTTTATTTAAATATTATTTTTATAAAACATTATTTTAGGATAAAAATTTCTCTGTCACGGTCAAATAATAATAAAACCTAAGTCGGGAATGATAATTCATTTTTATTTTTTATCTTTATTAATAATTAGAAAAAATTTATTTAAAAAAAAAAAAAAAAATATGTTATTTTTTATTATTTTAATTAAAATAAATTAATCTCATTTAATTGTTTTTTTTTCTTCAAATTATAGTAGTTTTTTTTTTTTTAATTAAAAAAAATAGTTTGGAGGGTGATTAATTGAAATTTTTTGTGAGGGTTAAATTAACCCTGAGTTAAATAATTAAATATTAATGAAAAGATTGTTTTTTTTTTTAATAATAATAAGGATAATTGATGGAAAATTTTTCTGAGCATGTAATAATAATTTTAATGTTTTTGTGCAATTGAGTGAGAAAATATTATTTGTTGATATATATATATAAATGAATAGAAATTATTTATCAAGGTTGGCGACACACTGGCACCATCAGCAAAATATATTTTTAAATATTTTTTGTTAATTTACAAAAAAAAAAAAGATGGCAAATTGATGTCTGTACATATGTTATTGTATTAATACAAAATTCATTTTACCTTTTTTAAACAATTAAAATAAATCAATTAATATTTAATTAAATATCATTAAAAAAAAATTCTATTTTATAAATTATTTAAAAACAAATTATCACAAGTACTACATATATATATATATATCTTTAGAATTTTTATGCAAAATTTATTTAAAATTTTCTTTAGATGATTTGTCAATGACAAATGTCAAGCGTCTCATTTCAAATATGTCAGTCTTTCTAGATGATAAAACGACGTCCGGTTAAAGTAAAAATAAAAAAATATAAAAAAAACTTATGACTCGATCCATTTATAAGAATAAAACAATTTAAAATTTAAAAAAAAAATATTTTTAAAAAGACAAAATTCAAGTGGTATAATGTAACATAACTCTTTATCTTCAGCTTTATTTCATCTTTTTATTTTTTCCAAATGATGTTTATATTAATACCTAATTAATATATTTATACAAATAATTAAATTTAATTAAATTGATCTTTTTTTTTCAAGTAGCTTAATAAATTGTCAAATTTACTAAAATAAATAAAAAAAAGATAAAATTTAAATCAAATATAATCTCTGTGATTTTTATGTTTTTGAACTTGATTATATTTTATATTCATTGTGTATTTGATAATTTTATGTATATATTTAATGATAAATATATTTATACATAAAAAGTATAAAATAAAATTGGCATGAGGGCAAATTGTTACCTCTCAAGTGTCTATATTGTTATGTAACGAGGTCAGTTTCGTCTGGTTTTTCTGACGCATTTGCCAGTTTTTTTTGCAGACGTTTTGTGATTTCATAGCAATGACAATATGTATAAATTATAATTTAAAAAAATAAAGAGTAAAAACAAATAAACATATTGTACACTTTGTTGGAATAAAATTTATTGTGTCTTGAATTTTTAAATATTCAAAAACGCTATTTGTTTGAGATTATTTAAAAAATCAATAAAAATTGGAGTAATTTTTCTACAAAAAAAAATTCAAAATAATTGTTTAAATTAAATTTTAATAATATGATAAATTTATAAATTTTATTTAAATTATGTTTGTCTAAAAAAAAAAGTTTTTCAAGTATGAAAATTAATCATTTTTCAACATAATTATTTAAAACTTGACAATTTATTTAACCGGAAATTCTTATGATTCATACTTGTTTTTTTTTTTTTTTTTTTTGGTTGAATAATAATTATATATTGTAAATTTAATATATTTATATTTAAACAAAAAAATAAATAATATTTTTAAAATTTTTTTTAATTGGAAATTATAGAAAAATATATAGTGCGACTTGAATTTAACTTACTAATCGTATATATTCATGAAAAATATATTTTATATAGAATATCAAATTTTCAATCTTTTAAAGATAATAATTATATTAAATAAAAAATAAAATTAAGTATTCATTGACCTCTTGTATTTCGTATGTATCTACAGAGGTAGCTACATTCAAATAAAAACATTACACAGCATTTAAAAAAAAAAAAAATTTCTTTTTAATTTTTTTTTAAACAAATTTTATTGTCACAAAAATTGTTCAATTGATTTCCCAGAATTTCATCATCAAGTATTTAAAAATAAATAAATAAATAATAATAATAAATTTTATTTTATTTATATTTAAACAATAAAAAGTTTCTTTTAGTTTATTCAACAAATTTCAACTTGTAAAATAATTTTTAAAAATAATATATATACTTATATATAAAAAAAAAAAAATGAATTAAAACTTTCACAGTAATAATGTGACTGTATAAATTTTTGATCAGTTAAATAATAACTGTAATGTAAATTAAATTATTTGATATTAATCAGTAATTATAAAAGTTGAATTATAAAGACAAGTTTACGATATGTAATGAAACAAGTTGAATTTTTATTTTTTTTTTATTTTCTCACAGTGAAAAGGAATGAAGAAGAAGAAGAAGAAGTTACTGACCTACATATGTACATTTTATTAACATCCGTTTATTTATTTATTATTATTATTATTATTATTATTTTTATCCTCAATTTATTTTTATTTTTATTTTGTAAAACTCATGACCAATTAAGTTGACTTTCACCGAGTTTAAATTCACAAACACACACGTGGTTAAAATATTTTAAAATTTAATAATTTTTTTACCAAATTTGTTGAAATTTATTTTTAAAAACAAAAATGTTATTTAAATAAAAAAATTTCAACAGTCAATGTTAATTTATTAATCAGTAATAATATAAATATATAATTTATGAAAATTCATTCACGTAATGATGATGGTGATGATTGATTAAAAAGCCTTAGTAATGCATTGTTTATAAATTTTTTGTTTTAAAATAATATTATTAGTAATGTCAATAGGTGAAAGAACAACTAAAATATAAACAAAAAAATTATATCAAGATGAATTTAAAATTAAATAATTATTTTATAAATATATATACAAGTATGTATAAAAAAAAAAAAAAAAAAAAAGAGAATAAAAATTTAAAAAAAAAAAATGTAGTTGTCAAGTGTGTAATGGTGCAACAACAGTTCAAGGCTTATCTTATTTAGCATATACATTTATAATTTTAATGCAGCATGCATGCAGTGCAGTCATTCTATCAAGCATATCCATTTGAAGGCAAATATAATATATCAGTGTAGAACAAATTACGTCATCTTGACTAATGCCCGAGTTATATAAACCCCCATACACACATCATAATCATTCATGTACTGATATTAAAAATAAAAATAAAAAAAATGAAAAATTATATACATGCATATATGTGCCACTGACTCTTTAAGTTTTGCTTTTTTTCTATTATTTTTATATTTATCTCTTTTTATCTCTTATATATATATGAATGTATGATGAACAACTGCATCAATGTACTTTTACATTTAAATCTATTAATTTTATCTACAAATTTATTTATTTGATTTTGAAAATTTTATCAATTAAATATTTTTAATTTATAATTTAATTGGATTTTTTATTTCCAATTCAATTTTATTTTGTTGGAAAAATTATATTATGTAATTAATAATGAGAAAATATTTTGTATATATATTATTGGTGTTTTTTTTTTTTTTGAAAATACCGGAAGATTTTAGTCTGGGAACAATATGTGATTTGAATATAACAAGATACTTCCTGTATTACTTTCCTAACGCCTCATTGTGATAAAGAAGAAAAAATATAACAGTTAATTTATATTGCAAGATGACATGTTTAATATTTTTAGAATATATATTTATATTATTATTATTAATGTTTTTAGTATTAATCATTTTAATTATTAGTTTATTAATATTTTTAAATTTTATTTTTTGAATCAATTGGAGCCAGGGTCAGTGGTATTTGAGTCGTTAACTCTGGCATGTGAGATTTATTGGCTCTCTTTTAATGTTAAACGTCAACAAATTTTTTATTTTTAGATACGATAATAAAATAATAAATTTTGTATTCAACATAAATATAGGTATATATTTATGTTGAAATTTTTAATAAAAAAAAGTTTGATATTGTTATGATAATTAAAAAAAAAAAAAAGAAAAAAACAGTAAAGTAAAGTAAAAGAATATCATCATCATCATGAATTGTTAAAATTAACAATGCTGATGATTCATTTTAACTTGAATAAATAATTAAATTAATGACCAGAAGGCCTCTTACCTTGATATCAAGCAGGTCTATAAATAAATAAAGACATTCAGGTGTTGCTCTCATTCAATTAACAAACAAGAGAAATGTTTATATACTGTCACTTATATGATGATCACACATGATGATTCACAGCATCTAAAATATAAATTAATATGATAAAAATTAATATTATTATTATTATTATTGTTGATCAAGTATTTATTTATCTAAATTTTGACTATCTAAGCTCTGAGCTTTGATTTTAATTAACTTTATTAAATTTAAATTTATTTTGTTAATAAAAAAATTGATGAATCAATTAAATTTTATTTAAAATGACAACTGTCTATCCAATTGATGGATTAAACAATTTTTATTGAATATTTTCTTGCAGAGGCAGTTGATTCTATGCATTCTGGAGCTTAAATATACTTTATATTGCTTAATTATATCACTATTTATAATAAAAAAAAGAAAAAAAAAAAAAAAAGACTAAATTTTTTTATTTTATAAAATACTTATACTTAATAAATATAAATTTGTTAATATCAACTCAAAAATTAAGGCAAAAAGTTATGAAATTTTATAGATTCTATCATTATGTTATTTTTTATTAATTTATTTTGTTGTTTAATAATATACCAGTATTTAATATGAACTTCATATTATAAATATGTAGGTATAATTAATTTTTAAACAATTTGTCAATAAAAAAAAGAATAAAATCAACATACCTCTCTAATCATCACCAACATCATCAATATCAACATCATTTTCAACACTTGATTGATTGATATTAAGTTATGATCAGCTTTGAGTTATCCAAAACCTGTAGATAATGTCACAAAAAAAATTTAGCAAAATGTTTATCAAGTAAATAATTGAGTGATACAAAAAATATAATATTTACCACCATTCATTAGCATCACATTTTCCAAATAATTTTTAGTAACACCTGATATCTATAAACAATAAAAAATAATTTATATTTTAATTTAAACAATATCCGGCACATAAATCACAACAAAAAATATTTAAAATGATAAATAATTATTCACCGGTCTAAAACAATAGAACATAACCTTAAAAAATTTAATTAATATAAATGAATTTTTTCACTGTTATTTAATTCAATTTATTATTTAACCATTAAATAGACAATTTTTTTATTTAACTGATATTAATAAAATGTATATTTATTTACCTTTATATCATTTTTCATTGTAAAATTCATCAGAGTTTTTTTTTTTCCGTTTTTGTCTTGAGAAAAAAAAAATTTTATGATTGTGCTGCCAAACGGTGAAAACTTGAACTAAATTTTTTTTTCATAAATGCGCAGTTGTTTCAATAAAATAATAATAATAATAATAAATAATAATTATTATTATAATTATTATATTATTGTTATTAATATTTATCAACAATAAAAAATACAACATTTAAAATAATACAATTATAAATAATCTATACAGCATGTATTTATAATCAATATTTTTGTATAATCTTTTTATTTTTTAAATAAATACAGTTTTTTTTTATATTTTTTGCAACAAAAAAAAAAAAAAAAAAAAATTGACAGTTAGCTAACAAAAACAAAGATTTTAATATAATCATAAATATAATTTTTAAATCTTTGACAAATTAAAATTTGTTTATTGTCAAAAAAAATTTTGATAAAATTAATTTTATATTTTAATTGTTATTATACATTTTGTACGCAATACAAGTATATTGTATTTGTTAATATATATATATATATAGGAATATATATGTGTATATAGTAAATTACAACTCTTGTAATAATTTTTAATTTAAAACATAGAGTAAAGTAATTGTTATTTATTATTTAATCAACTTTGAAATATTAGTTTCATATTAGTTTGTATATTAACATCTGCATATTTACATAAGATATCATATTACATTTTTTATAAAGACTAAATTGAAAGAAAAAAAAAAATAAAATAAAATAAAATAAAAAGTAAAAATACTAAACACAACAATTAAATTTAAATAAAGCAAATAAACATTTAATAAAAAATAAAAAAAAAGGGATGCATAAGGCTCATTATCAACACAAGGCAGCAAGTTTTCGTAATGAATTAAGATCTCTCATTAACATTTGTATAGTTTGTTTTGTTTTTGGATCAATATCTGTTTGATCTAAATTAGTATCATTTGAATCCATTTTTTCTAATGCACAAACTTGTATTTCAACATTTGTTAATAATGCATCAAGATGATTTTGAAAGTGTTCAACATGTTCAAGTAAACGAAGACGACATTCAGATGGATTAATTGGTTCTTCTGGTTGTGGTATAAATGGTTGAATTGGTAATGAAATATTATCTAATGGTAATGTTGTTATACGTTTAATATCAATATTATCATTATTATCATTAAAATTAACAAAATCATCAAATTTTTTATCATCACAATTAAATAATTTATCATCTGATGATTTTAATAACATATCATTAAATATATTTTCTTTAATATCATCTTTTTTAATTGTTGATAATTTTAAATCATCTGACATTGTATTATTATCTTCTTCAAGTATTTTCATTAATTCTGAATCTGATGATATTAATTTATCATTTGTATTATTTTTAATTATATTTTTATCATCAATTATTTCTTCTTTTATAAAATTACTACTATTATTATTATTATTATTATTGTTATTATTGCTATTTTGTATATTTATTGATGAATTATTATTTTCATTTTTTTTAATAATTTCTAATATTGGAATTGGATCAGTATTTGTTTTAATAATATCTGATTTATCCCAATTTTTAGACCATAAATATAATTTTGGATGATCTTTATTATGTGCAATATTTATTTTAACTCTTAAACTATGTAACATTTGTTGAATTTTTAATAATGAACCAACAAGATCATATGAACGTTTTAACATTGCTGTTCTTTTATTTATAATATTTTGATCTTTTGTTCTTTTTGATAAAATTGGAAGTTTACCTTCTTTAATCCAATCTTGATCATGTATATATTTTTGTGATGGTCGTTGACGATATGGATGACGACAAATATAACATATATATTTATCTGGTACATCTTTTTCACATACAATTTTATTACAATGACCATGTTGCCAACATAAACATAAATCACATTGTATCATTAAACCATCTTCTTCACTATAACCACATGTACAATTTATTATTTCTTCTCTTTTTAATTGTTCAACTTTTACCATTTCACCATTAATCATCATCATAACACCTTCACCATCTAAAAAATATTATTAAAAATTATAAAATTAATATTTATATTTAATAAAATAATAGATTGTTAAAATAAAATATATATATATATGAATAATAATTAGTAATTAATATATAGAAAATTTAATTTCTGTCTGAAAAAAAAAAACAAAATAAAATACCTTCGGAAATTATTTGATAATTATTTTCATTTGTAGTAGACTCTGTTTTTTTGTCTTGTGAATCATTTAGCTGACCTAAATTATAATTAAAAAAATATAAAAATAAATAAAAGAAATAATAAAAATTTTAAAAACAATAAAATAATATTTTAAAAAAATAAAAATTTAATATTTTTATAATTGACTTACTGCTTTGACTATTATCATCACTTTTAGGATCTGATTTTCTTCGACTAAATCTGTAAACTGGTTCTGCTGGTCCCTCAGCATCTAATGCACTGTCATCTAAATCTCGATAATTATTAGTAAGCTCTAATAAACCTACTAAAAAATTACAAATAATTTATTTATTTTTATATTTATATTTTTGTTTTTTGTTTTTTTTATTAAATAATAAATAAATTACCTTGACGTTTTTTATTTTTTGTTAATACATCAGAACTGTACTCAGATAATTGTCGTTTTCTATGACCTCTACCTTTTTCAATATGTGTTTCATCAAATAATTTTGATTTATCATTTTTAATATTATCATTAGAATTACTAGATCTCACTGGTAATAATGTTTTAATACCAACTTGAGTTTTTTCATCTTTTATTTTCATATCAAATAATGTACCAGGTGACATTGCACAACTTGCTTCATTTCTTTTAACTAAATCATCATGAGAATCTAAATTTCTTGTTGGTGACATCATTTCAAATTTTTTAATATCATTAACACTACTATTCATTGAATCATTTGTTATATTATTATTATCTGTTGTTGTTGTTGTAGTTGTATTCGTTGTAGTTGTAGTTTTTGTTGTTGTTGATGATGATGGTGGTGGTGGTGTAACAGTTGATTGACTAGGTGAATTAACAAATGACAATGCTACTGGTTTATCTTGAAGTGATTTACGTTTTTCTGAAAAACGTGATTTTGGTGTTGCATCAACAATTGGTTCACCAATTGTTCTTGCATATGCAAGATCAGCAACATTTGGTGTTGAGCCTAAATATTTTGCATATTCTGGATGATAATGTTTTACATGCATTTGTAAAAGATTTTCTTTACGAACTGTTTTCGTACAACCTTCTTTTGGACATTTGTATGAATCATCAACCATTTCAATTTTTAATGAACCAATGTAGACTGCTATTTAAAATAAAAAAATTTTATTTTTTAAATTAATTTATAATAATGATAAATACAACAATTTTTTTTTTTTTTTTTTTATACTTACAATATGTCATTGCTGTTGTTAGCAAGAACAAAAAAAAAAAATCATTTCAGAATATATATATAAGTATATATTTGTTTTTTAATTTAAAAAATAAATAAAGATACTTACTAGTATTATCAATTGGAGTAGATACTGAAGAAAATGGTGTAACTGGAGTATTTGTTGAACTAGCAGGAGTTAATGAAGAATTATCAAGTGATGGTGGTAATGATGCTATTGTTGTTGTTGATGTTGCTGTTAATGTTGATGATGATGTTGATACTGATGATGAAGATGAAGAAGATGATGATGATGATGATGATGACGATGATGACGATGATGATGATGGTTGTAAGTGTGGTTTAGTCTTTGGTAAAAGTGTTTTAATTTTTTTAATTGGTTCAGCTGTTAAATTTTCAATTTTTGGTTTAGTATAACTTAAACGTTTTTTTCTATGTACACAAAAATCAAATTTTTCTGGATCAAAGTCAGTATTTAAATGTGTACTAAAAAATGTTTTAATATCACTTTTATTACGAAATTTTTTTCCACTTTCTAGATGCATAAATAAAACATCCCATTTACCAGCTGAATGACCACTACGACGTTGTGTAAAATGTCTTTGCCAACCATCTGGTGTTTTTTTATCATCAACTATTATTGATCTTCTTGAACCTAATAATATATTTAAAATAAAAATAATAAAAATATATATAGGTATATCTTATATTTATAGTTAAAATTAAAATATATTCAATTAATAAAATGGTGTTTTTAATCTCACCATGATTACCATCTGTATATGCTTCAACTCCTTTTGGTTGTCCATCAACCCACTCAAGATTATTATTATCAACTTTATCAATTGAATCAAATTTTGATAATTCTTTTTTAATTTTTGGTATTTTTGATTTTATTTGTTTAGTATTATCAAAACCTTTTAATTGTTCAGTACCAGAATCATAATATATTGATGTATCAGTTTCATTATTATCACCATTAATATTATTATCATCATTAATAATATCATGAGTTTCTTCTTTTTTAATAATTTGTTTTTCTGGTGTTTCTGATTTTGTTTTTTTACGACTAAATAAATCTATAACTGTATGTTTACGTTTTTTATCTCTACGTTCTTGTTTACTTCCTATATATGTATCTTGTTCCATTGTTGTTTCTTTCTACAATTAAATTTTCAAAGTATTATTAACTTTTAGTATCAACATTTAATATTTAATATTAACATTTGATATTTTATCAAAACATATTGCTTGGCATTTATTATTTTCAATTAGAAAAACAATTAAAAAAATACTTTCTTTATGTAAATAATTTATCCAAAAATATTAATTAAAAATTCTTCAATCCAATTCAAGCAACTTGAAAGCACAAAAGAAAAAAAAAATAAATAAAACTTAATAATAAAATGGAGTAGTTGTAACACAATTCAATAGAAAAAAATAAACAAATAAATGAAATGGACATTTTGTGTTGATAAATTATTAAAAAAAAAAAAAAAAAAAATTGATATCTTTGATTAATTAATTAAGACTAATGATTAATCAAGTATATTATGATTATTGTATCAAATGAAAATATTTTTAATTTTAATAGATATAAAAACATAACCTCAATAATATTAGACTTACTTTGTTGGATGTATCAGCAATTTTAGTCATTTTAGAAGATTTTACAACCTTGGCATAGCCATCATCAAATAAAACATCATATCGATCTGTCAAATAAAATTTATTATAATAACTAAAATAAAAAAATATTAAAAAAATAAATAAGTAAATAAATAAAGCAAAATATTTATATTAAAATAGTTTGAGTTTATTTTTAGCACAAACGTCAAATATGTCTAAAGATAATAATAATTATATGTCTATCTTTGTCATACTTTCATTGAATGTATATAAATATATGTACATGAAAAATTGTTAACCAGATGAGGCTAGGTTACAAATGCAATACTTACCATTATCCAAAACAGCACCAACTCTTGCTGGATATTTTCTTCCATCAGCCCATGTTGCTAATACTCTATCACCAACAATAAATTCTCTCATAGTTGTATTTCTGTAATATTTTATATTAATTATTATCCAATTAATTTATTTATTTAAAAACATTAAAATATCTTGACTTTGTTTATAAAAATTTGTTTTAGTTCATTGCTGTTTTTTTTTTTTTTTGGTTAAAACGACAATGGAAGCACAACGCCACTAAACTCGCGTCGAACTTTCGCATTCATACAACCCCATAAACTTATTTGAGCGGGCATTTTTTAAATCTCAGGTATCTTTTATGCTTTAATATAAAATACTATATTTAATAGATAAAAAAAACTAACTAATTGAATATTAAATTAACAAAAATATATATAAAATAGTTTTATTAATAATAATTTAAATAAATTTTTCTAAAAATTAATATTTAAAATAGAAAAACTAATTTTAATAATATCGAGAAATTAAAAATAAAAATAATAAATAAATAATAATAATAATTTGTTTAAATTTTCTCGAGATTATATTATATAATTTTAATCTCAAAAAAACTTACGGTATTGGTGATACCAGCGTCTGCTCGCTGGATGACAAGAAAAAAAAGAAAAATAAAAAAAAATTGAATAAATAAATAATTAATTGATTGATTTATATAAATTAAATTAAAAATAATGTCCATACCTAGATGGAGGTTGTATTTTTCTAAGTCTTGAACTATCAATTGGTATCCATTCATCATATCTTGAATTCCATTTATCAAAATGTATAAGTATTTCACGTTCAGTCCAATCAATTTCTACAACTTTAGCTGGGAACCTTTTTTTATAATTAAAATATAAATTGTATAAAATAAACATAAATATATATTATTTACATTTACAAAAAAATATTACCATTGATTGTGATAATCTTTAGCTTCTAATTTTGAACCAATATAAAATGTTAAACCATTACATGATACTGCTGGTTGACTATTTTTATCATCATTTGAATTTTTTAATTTAATATTATTCAATAATTCATCATGTATAATTTTATCATCTTGATAATGATTAATTGGTGAATTTAATAATTCAATTGGTAATACAGTATCATTTTTAATATTTATATCATTATTATTATCAATAATACCATTAACTAAGTTAATAACATTTAATGTATCATTATTTGTTTGTTGTTTAATATTATCATTGTCAATATCATCTGATGATTCTAATTGATTAATTGAACCAGTTGATGATTCTGGTCTTGAATTACATGTTTCACCAGAACTATCATTTAAACTTGGTGATTCTGTTCTATTTATATTTGTTATTATTGATTTATTTTTATCCAAATCTTGTTGTTGATTATATGTATTATTTAATATTTTTACTGGCATTGTTATTGGATCTAAAATAAATAAATTTTTTTTAAGTTTATCAATAATATTATTATCACCTTGAAAATTAAATTTTAAATATAAATTAGTATAATATTATACTCTAAAAAATTAATTTAAATAAAAATAAAAAAAACCACATCATCAAGTCAGCAACTGAGCAATTAAATAAATTAACATGTAAATAAATCTTTTAAATAATTGTGCAATAAAAAAAAATAAAAAATCAACAGGTCTAGTAAAATAAAACAAATTAAAACAAAAAAAATCATTTAAAATTGTCACGTAAAAATTAAACATACGTTTTAAATTAATCATTATTTATTTATTTTTTTTTACACACAATCATACATAATTTTTATTTATAAATAAGTATATTTCATTTAAAAAAAAAAAAAAAAAAAAAAAAGTCTATCGATAATAAATACAAAGACAAAAATAAATACAATAGTTACACACACACACACATACATGCGGCATAAATACCACACACATGTGCGTCAAAAGAACACGTCAAAGAACGTGCAAATGCCGACAATAAAAAAAAAAAAAAAAAAAAAAAAAATACAATTTTTATTTTTGACTGATGGATTTATAATATTTATTTTAGGATAAATAATAATATCACAATGACAATAAACAATAAACAATAATTATAAATAATAATATATAAAAATAATTTTGTTTAATTAATTAAAAAATAGAGAAAGTTTAATGACAAGGTCAACAATTAATACTCACCAGGATGTTTATCATAATCATGAAAAACACTTGGTACGGCGTTTTCTTTGAGTATTAATTCATCATGTCCTTTGATCGTCTCATAATCAGTACTTTTAAAGTGACGATTACATATAATTATATTTAATTTTAATTCACAATTATTATCAATATCACAATTAACAATCCAATTATTATTCTTGACATCACTTGTATTTTTTATATTATGAAATTTTATATATTCATTATTATTTATATAATTATCATCAATATCACAATTTTTCACGCAACATTTGCGCGCCATTCTGTTTTGGAGTTATAAATTCCCGTGTCGTTAGAATATATATTTATTTTTTATTTTTGTATATGTATATATGTATATATGTATATATATATTTGTTTTTTTTTTTTTTTTTTACAGTATGTGTGTGTTACATACACGACTGCTGTTGGTGTTGGTGTACCGTCGTTGCAGCATGCCGAACAATTGTCGCACAATTTTTTTTGTTGAAAAAAAAAAAAAAAAAAAAAAAAAAATAGGATTATTTATTTGATGAAATTATATACATACACCATTTTTTATGTATTTTATTATCATCATAAATGATAATTAATTATTATTGTTAAATAATATACACAAACTTAAAAGACATTTGTTAATTTATTATATTGAAATATTATATTTTTTATTTTTCAGATTTGCCGCCGGTTACACAATATTTAATTTATATAATTGTTGTATAATTATAATTTAAAAATTAATTAATTGAATATTTACATACACATACACAGTGATGTTATTTATTTATTTATTTATTTTATTAATTAATTGTTGTTCACTGTTGTTCACGGCGTAGTGGTACAAAAAACACTGATGACTGATTGATCTCTTTTTTTTTTTTTTTTTTTTGCCGGACACGCTTGTTTTTTAGTACAATCGATATGTATCTATATATTTTTATATATCGATATATATCGAAATATAATATTACAATTTTTTATATAAACAATCAAATGATTATTTTTTTAATTATTATTTTGATAGGTGATCATATATTTATGTTTTGTATTTTATAATTATTTAATAATTATGATTGTTAATGTTTTTTACATTTATTAATATCCATTTTAGACTTGTGTTTCGATTAATCGAAATAATATTGTTTTTTTTATATATTAATTGTTTTCTTGTTTTATATGAATTTAAACATATAAAACTTATTTATTTTTTTAATTATGATGATAGTAAAAATAATTATAAAATTGTAATAATTGAGTTTATTTTTTTTGTTGTAAATAAATTAAAAAATATTGTAGATAAATTTTCTCGAATATTCTTTTTTGATATTTTTTAAATAAAAATAAATTTTGAATTAATTGGGATTAGATTATTTTGATGGTGTGGATAATTTTATTTAAATTTTTATAATAATTGTGTTTAAATGATGAAAAAACTAATTACTTTAATTTTTGTTTTGTTTTGTTCAGTGTTTATATAACATAAGTATTTTTATTTTTTTTTATAATTTGGCGGTGTAAAGTCACTTAAATAATGTGAAAAAAAAAATGTCTATTCTCACGGTATTTTTTTTTTAGATCCTATGACCAATGAGCGATTGATAAATTATTCACGTGACTTAGATTACGAGCCAATCATAATTTTTTATTTATAGTGGTGTACAGCAGTGTACACAAGCCTTTATAATCAAAAGAGAAAAAAAAAATATGCGCAGCAGCTGTTTCCGTCTTTTCCCCTTGAAGCGTTCTTTCAACAAGATCGTTGTTCACAGTGTGCTTGTTCTTTTTCTTTCGAGAAAAGCTAAGGTCTAATCGGCGACTTGCATACTTAATTTAAAACATCGATTTTTATTTTTAATAAATATCAATTAATAAAATGACTACCTCCGCTGAACTTGCTTGCGTTTACTCCGCTCTCATCCTCGCTGATGATGATGTTGCTGTTACTGTAAGTAAAAAATAATCACATAACCCCATCATAATACACCACATGGCAATGCTGTGGTAATTTTTAAATTAAATTATAATATCATTATTTATAACAATTAATAGTTGATTATTAATTTTTTATTTTATATATATAAATTTTTAGGGAGAAAAAATTCAAACCATCTTGAAGGCAGCCAATGTTGATGTTGAACCATACTGGCCAGGTCTTTTTGCAAAAGCCCTTGAAGGTATCAACATTAAAGATTTAATCAGCAACATTGGTTCAGGAGCTGGTGCTGCTCCAGCAAGTGGTGGTAAGTTTTATTTATTTATTTAATTAATAAAACCTCCTTTCATCCACCAGATCAATTTGTATTCTCATTGATTAGGTCAGCGATAGTGAGGAAATTAATTTGTCAAAAGTATGTTGTCGGGTTTAACAATAATCACTGTTAAAACTAGCTGCTATTTATCAACATTTTCATTAATTTAATTATTAATTTATCAAATTTTTATAAATGGTATTTTCTAATATTTTATTTATTTTAATTTGTTTAGCTCCAGTTGCTGCTGCTGCTGCATCAAGTGAAGCTGCTCCAGCTAAAGCTGCTGAAAAGAAAGAAGAAGAAGCAGAAGAATCTGACGATGATATGGGATTCGGTAAGTTAAATTTAAAAATCATATAAATGATTAATTTAATTACATCCTTCAATCTTGATGATTAATACTTTTTGCATGTATTAGCAGAATAATCATATTGATGATAAATTTTAAATGAAATATATCAAATCCACCAATATCAATCCAAAAATAAAACAGAATATATTATTAATTATTTTCCCTTTTTTTTATTGTGTTACAGGTCTCTTTGACTAGATTTACAATTAACTGAGGGTCCAATTCTGTCTATTGTACGTTGTGCAGTTGAGAAATAAAAAAATAAACCAAAAAAAAAATGTAAAAAAACTTGTGTTGTGTATTTTATTTAATACCACAATTTATTAATTAGTTTTATGTAATTTAAAATACTATTTTTCCTTTCCTTGTAAAATTTCTAGTCTTCCCTCAAATAGTTTATTTATTTATTTTCACAAATTCAATGTGCGTATTAAAAAATAAATTTATCAGTTATATTTTCGTCATTTCTTTTTTCTCATTGATACAATTATTTATTTATTTATATTTTGACAGTCATTTTAAAAATTTAACAAAAAATCGTATGAAAAATTAATAATTTTTAAAATAAACAAATCTTTTTATTATTATTATTATTTTAAATTCAATTATCTTGATTAATTTTTAAAAAATAAAACAAATAATTATCAAGTTTATAAACTTGTACATTTATCTGGTTTTTTTTTATTTTTTTTTATTTTTTTTATGTTAAAAAATAGTAGCAAGTACCAGCCATTTGCCTTTTAAATATATAATAATAATTAAAACCCATGAAGAAAAATAAAATCTAGTATTCTGATACTTGTACAAATATCATCATTTAATAAATGCCAATATAATCATTGATATAAATCACTTTTTTCACAAAAAAGTTTTCTATAATTTGTACCATCATAGTACCCAATAAAAAAAAAAAAAATTAATTATTTTATAATGTCAAACAATTAATTTATATTATTTTTGTGATTTTGATTTTCATCTTGAATTTTTTTTTTGTTTATAATAATAAAAATCAATTATTCACGTTTATCTGGTCCAGTTAATGGTACCCATTGTACAGAAGCACCTTTACCAGCAAGTGCACGTTGAAATAATTCTTTTTGACATTTTTTAGATACCTCACAATGTGCCAATAATTCACCACTTGTTCTTACAACTGAAAATTCCAAATTACATTCTGATAATATATCATCACCAAGATCAAATGTTAATACATCATTCCAAACTGGACTATGAGCATCACGACATATTGCTGTTCTTTTTTTTTTAAATCCTTTACCATCTTTAAATATTGTTACCTAAAAAAAAAACATAAAAACAAAACAACAACAAATAAATATTTATTAATACATAATTATATTTTATATTAAATTAATATTAATATTTACCTTAACATATGTATCAGAATTTTGTGTACCAGAATCATCAGCAATTAATAAATTAATTGCTCTAACAACAATAACTGTTAATTTTGTTGTTGTTATATCATAAAATAATGATACCATTAATTCACCAAGTGGATCACTACGATATACACTTCCTTCAGCACCATATCTATGTACAGGTCTTGTTAATATTATTGGATCATTACCAACATAATCAGAACCTTTATTTTTAGGTGGTAATGGTAAACGTACATATCCAAGTGCACGATGTTTTGTAACAGGATCAAAATCATATAATAATACTTCCAATGTTGTACCAGATAATGTTGATGTTTCAAATGTAAATTCTTCATTAAAAACTAAAATTAAAATTAAAATAAATATTAATTATACAGATAGATCACGTTTTTTTTTTAACAACAGTTTATGTAATAACAAGCTATAAACCCACGCAACATGTGGCTTTTTAATTTGCATTATATAAACAACAATATTTTATGTGTTTTTATCATTTTATATATTCAAGGTAGATAGATATATTATATTACCAGGATTCAAGGTGCGCCTGTGCACTTTTGTTTGCCACGTATTACTTCGATCGGGTAGTAGTCTTATTTTGGCATAAGGATCAGCACTTCCACTTAATTCTCTTGCTCGCAAATCATGTGCCTTTTAAAATAATTATAATTATAATTATAATTTATTGTTTTAAAAAATTATTATTATTATTTTTTGTTTTTTTTACCTCAAGAAGTTTAACTGTTAAAATTCCTTTGGATGAATTAAATGACAGAGATAATTGTAATTCACCACCAGGTTCATCCAATGATGATGATGATGACCATGATGATTGCTTTAAATATATAAAATTTAATTTATAAAAAAATATTAAATATAACATTTGATTATTAAAATAAATAAACAAACTTTTTGAAATACTCCATATTCACTGTCTGCACTGTTTAATCTAGATCCAGTTGATGTTCTTGGTTGTGGTCTTACAATAATCATACGATCATCTGAACCAATAACACTACCACCTGGTAATGATGGTGCAAATGGACTAACTGGTGTTTTAGGTGGTTCATCATCACCCTCAGATAGACGTTGTATAACTTGTATTTTATAAATATATAATTAAAAAAAAAAGTATAGGTATATAAATTATTTAATTTTATTGATTAAAATTAAAAATGTTGATATTACCTTCACGTGAATCTAGTATACTTGTATCATAAGGTGGATCTCTTTTTGTCCATTCAACTTCTTCACAAACAACATTGTCATTTAAATCTTGAAGAATTGATGAATCACAATCAATTTTATCATTTACATTTGTTATTTCAATAAATTCTTGTTTTGATAATTTTGATGCTTCTTCAGCTCTATCAAGCATATCCTTTTCAAACCTTTAAAAAATATAATTTAATTAAAACCTTTAAATATAATTTATTTTAAAAGTGTATTTACTTGTTGAATATTATATTTATTTTTTTTATAAAAATGAAAAAAAAGTGTTGAGTGCTTTTTTATATAACATTATAATATTTAATGGATAAAGTATGTTAAATTACCAGTTGAGTGGACCACCCCCAGGTACAAATATTGGATATCGACTTCGTCCAACACACATAACATAAACAGAAACACCTAATAATGCACCAGTTGCAGCACCAACTATTCCTAGAATGGCAATAAACCCAGCACTTTGTGATTCCATCTTCCAAACTTAAAAAAGAAAAAAAAAAAATCAATATATAATTTTCAATAATATTTTTCATCTTTAAATTATAATTTTATTAAATTTATTTTATGATATTAATCTCAAGATATAAGAGCAATAAATCCGGAGATTACTAAGGAAATATTCCATTAAAATTCCATCTTTGTTATTATTGAATTAAAATATAACAGAAAAATAATTATAATTTTATATTTTTAATTTATTAAATTTATACTCAGTTTCTGGTATTTCTGAGATAAATATCATATTGACAAATTAATTTCTGTTATTTTCATTATTTATACATATATTTTTTTTGGCTCATTAATAATTATTATGATAACATGTTAAAAATATAAAAATTATATTACCAAAGTGGAATGATGTCCTTTTTTTTATCTACATAATTATCGTCCTTAAATTGTTGTTTTTATTATTTTTTTTTTTTACTGTACAAAAACGTTGATAAAATTGTCACCTGTGTAACAAAAAAAAATATAAAAATAAATTAACAACAAATTTAATTAAATTAAAAATAACTTTGTAATATAATTTAATTAAAAAACTTTTAAATTATTTAAACCACAATAATACATTTATGTATTTTATTTATTTTTTTTTACTTTTAACTGATGGGATCAATATTATACCTATATATTTATTTATATATATATATACATACTTGAGTATGAGGGCAATAAAAGTTACAAAAATTTGAACCAGTTGATCCACAAATAAAATTTTCCAATTTTACTGGTTGGGTTATCTATCATTTATTATTATTTTTTTTCTTTATCAGCATTCAATGTTTGTCCTTGAACTCACTCTTAAATCAACCCTCTACCACCTATATATTTCTACCCCTAGACTGTCGTTCACTTTCTCACCCTAAATAATTTTTTTTTTTTATATATAAAAGTATACTAAAATGTCTCTCTTATTATATACAAAGATATTTTTTATTTATATTTTTATAATTTAAAAAAAAAATTATATTATTTTTTTTAAACATAATAAAGTTATTTTAATATAAAAATTCTTGAAATATTTACTTGAATAATTTTCTTGTAATTTAATTTAAAATATTTTATTAATTTTATTATTAAAATTTTATTTATTTTATATAATAATTTTTAAATTATATTAATAATTAATTTAATAACTAAAATTAACAAATTATTATTTATTTATTTGAATAATTTATTGTAAAATCATTGTATATACAAAAATTATTTTTTATATTTATAAAAAAGTTTGATTATTAATAATAACAATATATTCAATGATCATTAGTTCAATGAACAATTAAAATCATCAATCATTGTTGACTGGCTATTAATCAATTTCAATATTGAGGAACAACATGTGCAACCACAAAGTAACATCATTCTATTAAACAAAAAAATAAAACAAAATATCAAAATAATTGTGTATTATTTATAAATCAATTTTTTATTTTTGTTTTTTAATTAATTTTGTGTTTAATAACAATTTATTTTCTCATATAAATTTTTAATCTCCAGATGGAAAATAATAAATTCAATTTAAAAATTTAAATTTTTAAATACTCGTTACCATATGGCGATAGAATATAAATATTTTATTTTAATTAATTTATTTAAATAATTAAAAAATATAATAATAATAATACAGGTATATTTACTTTTTTTTTTTTTTTTTAATAATTAAATTTATTAATATTTTTAATATTTTTATTAAAATAATTTAAATGATAAATTTTTTATTTTTTATATTAAAAATTTATATACTATTTTTTTATAATTTATATAAATTTATATTTATTATTTATATTGATCAATTATTTATTTATTTATCTATTTATATGTACATGATAATTTTAACTTACATTAAAAGCTATAGATATACCTATATTTTTAAATAAACTTTATTTGACGTCACCTTTTCTATGACCTTTTTATATTAATTGTGCCCTTTTTTTCTATTAGCAAAAAAAAATAAATAAATTAAATTAAAAATAATTATTTTACTCACAATAAATTAATTACACATTTGATTCATTGCCACATGATGATAAACTAAAAATAAAAATATATAAATATTATTTAATTAATTCAAGTAAAAATAACAAAAAAACACTGTGATTTGATATTTAAAAAAATAATTTAATTACCAATAAAATTGAATTAATTTTTGTAAAATTTTATATTAATTTTTTAAGGGATGTTTTTTTTTATTTATATTATTATTACCTTTACGGGGATGATATATTGTCCGTCGTGGACAATTTTATACTGACAAGGCAGGGGTTTATCGAAGGACATCACAACTCTCTTGCCGGGCGTTGTAGATAATGGTGGGTGGTTGGGTGGTTGGGAGGATTATGGGGTGAGTTAAAAATATATATATATTAAAAAAATAATACGCAGGCGCAAATATATACATTGGTTTTATAATTGTATTTTTCAAGTTGTAGCCTTCAGGTATGTATACAGGATATAATATTATTAAGATTTTATATATTTTCATTTTTTACCCTCTTTTTTTTTTGTATATATATTAAATGCGCAACAAACAGGGATGAATGTTTTTTTTTCCAAATTTACATGCACATTGTTGTAAATTTTGTATTTTTTATAAAAATATGTATATAGGTCCATTTTTTGTTTAATATTTTTATTTTATTTTTTTAATTACTTTTGATATTATGATATAATTATTTACAGTAGTTTTTTTTTTTTTTTACTTTTGTAGATAAATTTGAAAATAATTTATATTTGTATACTGTTTATTATTAATGATGAAAATTATTTTAAAAATTATTTTATATATTTTTTTTTAATCTATTATATAAAGTTAGTTGATTAATTTTACCGCACAGATTAAATATTAAACTTTTAAGATAATCAAATTTATTAAGTTTTAAAAATTTTAATTAAATGATATTTATGTCGTTTTTTATAAAAAAAAAAATATCCTTGCATTATAGACATAAGTAGATATAAAAAAATTGTAAAATTTATATTTTTTATAAATTTTTTCTACTCTTATTATTTTATTTAAAAAATATATGATATATTTTTTTGAATAAATATACTTTGTCAGTTAAAAATATCTATAAATATATTTGTTAAAAAAAATAATAATAAAAGTGTAATGGAAACTGGATGGTTTCATCGATCTGAAGCAAAGTAAACAGTCATTAAGAATTGAGTAGAAATTTTTTAACGAGTTTTATATTTTTTTATTTTTTATTGTTGCACGTGATTGATTTAATTATAATTCAATTTCAATAGAGTGTATCACGTGATAACCATGATGTAATGCATATCCTATATCATATAATAGACATCCTGAGTAGGTAATAATATAATGACAAACACATTCCAATATGGTTAATTAAATTTATTTAAATGTAATTATAATAATAAAATTTTATTACGTTTACTTGTTTTATTATAAATTTATATAACTAAAAAAAATAATTTGCAAATAAAAATATATATTAATTAAAAAAAGATATTTGTCTTGGTAAATTTTAATTAAAATTTTTAATTAAATATACTATTATGCTATTGACATTACAACAACATTTTATTCTGTTATACGTGCAAAATAAATTTTTAAATCAAAATATATTAAAATATATGTACAGAGTTTTCAAATAAAAATTCAAATATTCATTTTCTTTTTCTTTTTTTTTTCATTTACGAAAGCGATTACTTCTGCAGTCATAATATTCGCCGAATAAAAATTCGAAAATTTTTTGTAAAGAAAAAAATCAAATACCTCTTCGATTATTATATTCGCCTAATAAAAATTCAAAATTTTAAAAAAAAAAAAAAATTCAAATACCTCTTTGGTCATTATATTCGCCTAATAAAAATTCAAAATTTTTTCGATAAATTCTAAATCAAGTTAATATCGATATTTCGAAAAATATCGATAATAGAGAAAAACGGGAATAGGCATCGAATACCTCTTTTCAAGTCATGTTCGCCTAGTATTTTTGCCATTTTTTTCAACAAATTTTAAAATAAGTTAATATCGATAAATCAAAAAATATCGATAATACAGAAAAACGGGAAGCGGCATCGAATACCTCTTTTCAAGTCATGTTCGCCTAGTATTTTTGCCATTTTTTTCAACAAATTTTAAAATAAGTTAATATCGATAATTTGAAAAATATCGATAATACAGAAAAACGGGAAGCGGCATCGAATACCTCTTTTCAAGTCATGTTCGCCTAGTATTTTTGCCATTTTTTTCAAAAAATTTTGAAATAAGTTAATATCGATATTTCGAAAAATATCGATAATAGAGAAAAACGGGAATAGGCATCGAATACCTCTTTTCAAGTCATGTTCGCCTAGTATTTTTGCCATTTTTTTCAACAAATTTTAAAATAAGTTAATATCGATAAATCAAAAAATATCGATAAAACAGAAAAACTGGAAGCGGCATCGAATACCTCTTTTCAAGTCATGTTCGCCCAGTATTTTTGCCATTTTTTTCAACAAATTTTAAAATAAGTTAATGTTGATAAATCGAAAAATATCGATCGTAGATAAAAACGGGGAACGGCATCGAATACCTCTTTTCAAGTCATGTTCGCCTAGTATTTTGGCCATTTTTTTCAAAAAATTTTGAAATAAGTTAATATCGATAAATCAAAAAATATCGATAATACAGAAAAACGGGAAGCGGCATCGAATACCTCTTTTCAAGTCATGTTCGCCTAGTATTTTTGCCATTTTTTTCAACAAATTTTAAAATAAGTTAATATCGATAAATTTGAAAAATATCGATAATACAGAAAAACGGGAAGCGGCATCGAATACCTCTTTTCAAGTCATGTTCGCCTAGTATTTTTGCCATTTTTTTCAAAAAATTTTGAAATAAGTTAATATCGATATTTCGAAAAATATCGATAATAGAGAAAAACGGGAATAGGCATCGAATACCTCTTTTCAAGTCATGTTCGCCTAGTATTTTTGCCATTTTTTTCAACAAATTTTAAAATAAGTTAATATCGATAAATCAAAAAATATCGATAAAACAGAAAAACTGGAAGCGGCATCGAATACCTCTTTTCAAGTCATGTTCGCCCAGTATTTTTGCCATTTTTTTCAACAAATTTTAAAATAAGTTAATGTTGATAAATCGAAAAATATCGATCGTAGATAAAAACGGGGAACGGCATCGAATACCTCTTTTCAAGTCATGTTCGCCTAGTATTTTGGCCATTTTTTTCAAAAAATTTTAAAATAAGTTAATATCGATAAATCAAAAAATATCGATAATACAGAAAAACGGGAAGCGGCATCGAATACCTCTTTTCAAGTCATGTTCGCCTAGTATTTTTGCCATTTTTTTCAACAAATTTTAAAATAAGTTAATATCGATAAATTTGAAAAATATCGATAATACAGAAAAACGGGAAGCGGCATCGAATACCTCTTTTCAAGTCATGTTCGCCTAGTATTTTTGCCATTTTTTTCAAAAAATTTTGAAATAAGTTAATATCGATATTTCGAAAAATATCGATAATAGAGAAAAACGGGAATAGGCATCGAATACCTCTTTTCAAGTCATGTTCGCCTAGTATTTTTGCCATTTTTTTCAACAAATTTTAAAATAAGTTAATATCGATAAATCAAAAAATATCGATAAAACAGAAAAACTGGAAGCGGCATCGAATACCTCTTTTCAAGTCATGTTCGCCCAGTATTTTTGCCATTTTTTTCAACAAATTTTAAAATAAGTTAATGTTGATAAATCGAAAAATATCGATCGTAGATAAAAACGGGGAACGGCATCGAATACCTCTTTTCAAGTCATGTTCGCCTAGTATTTTTGCCATTTTTTTCAACAAATTTTAAAATAAGTTAATATCGATAAAATCCAAAATATCGATAATACAGAAAAACGGGAATAGGCATCGAATACCTCTTTTCAAGTCATGTTCGCCTAGTATTTTGGCCATTTTTTTCAAAAAATTTTGAAATAAGTTAATATCGATAAATCAAAAAATATCGATAATACAGAAAAACGGGAAGCGGCATCGAATACCTCTTTTCAAGTCATGTTCGCCTAGTATTTTTGCCATTTTTTTCAACAAATTTTAAAATAAGTTAATATCGATAAATCAAAAAATATCGATAATACAGAAAAACGGGAAGCGGCATCGAATACCTCTTTTCAAGTCATGTTCGCCTAGTATTTTTGCCATTTTTTTCAACAAATTTTAAAATAAGTTAATATCGATAAAATCCAAAATATCGATAATACAGAAAAACGGGAATAGGCATCGAATACCTCTTTTCAAGTCATGTTCGCCTAGTATTTTTGCCATTTTTTTCAACAAATTTTAAAATAAGTTAATATCGATAAATCAAAAAATATCGATAATACAGAAAAACGGGAAGCGGCATCGAATACCTCTTTTCAAGTCATGTTCGCCTAGTATTTTTGCCATTTTTTTCAATAAATTTTAAAATAAGTTAATATCGATAAAATCAAAAAATATCGATAATACAGAAAAACGGGAATAGGCATCGAATACCTCTTTTCAAGTCATGTTCGCCTAGTATTTTTGCCATTTTTTTCAACAAATTTTAAAATAAGTTAATATCGATAATTTGAAAAATATCGATAATACAGAAAAACGGGAAGCGGCATCGAATACCTCTTTTCAAGTCATGTTCGCCTAGTATTTTGGCCATTTTTTTCGATAAATTTTATCGAAATAATTAACAATTAATTTATTTTTAAATCATGATTCATACAAATTAAATTTGTCAACTTTGATTATAAAAATTATTAAAAAATAACAATCCAACTATAGTCTTACACAGGTAAATTTTTTTTTTTCAAAAAATAAGTCTATATATTTTAGTTTATCAAGCTTAGATAAAATATGATTGTATTGAGGCTTATCAGTAGTCAAAGAGGGGATGACAAATTTTCGGTCGAACTTGTCTAGTAGCTAATGATCCATCACACTTATCAATGTCATCATAAACGTGCCAAATATAAAAATTTTATTATTTTAAATATATATATATCTAATAGTGATAATTTTAAAAATGTTGTATAATATTTGATATTTTATTTTTTATTTTCAACAAGTGAATTATTTAAAATCAATCATGAAAATTTTATTAATAAATATTATTTTATTTGGACTTTTAATATTCATTTCGTTATTTATTTTTGGTGTTACTAAATCAGTTTTTAATAATAAAGTTAATGAGAAAAATGAATCACTTAAAAAATATAATATCAGTACATCATTAAATCACACAATGTGGTTTTTACAAGTGAGTTGGTTTTTTTTTTTTATTTAATTATTTTTTGTTTATTAATAGATTCATTAAAATAAAAAAAAAAAAAAATTAATTTAACAATTATTTATGTTATTTTTATTAAAAACAATTTTTATTTTATATATTTTACTTTATTTAAAAAAAAAAAAAAGATTGACTCATCAAATGGCCATTGCTTATCACCTGGTTTTTTTTTTTTTTTTTTTTTTTTTTTTCAACGATAAGAAATTCACTAATAGTTTTTAACTTTCATTTTATACAAATAAATCATTCCAAAGGTCAAAAAAAAATGTCATTAAAAATAAATAATGTGTTTAAAAATATGATATTATTTTTTATAGATTTCAGATATTCATATAAGTATATTTTCTGATCAAGAAAGAATATTTGAATTAAAAAAATTTTGTGATATTACTGTTAAAAAAATAAATCCATCAGTTGTTCTTGCAACTGGTGATTTGACTGATGGAAAAACTGAAGTTTGGGGTGGCTCTAAACAAAATTTACAAGAATGGAAAAAATACAAAGAAGTTTTAGATGAATCTGGTATAACAAATGGTGATATTCCCTGGTTGGATATAAGAGGAAATCATGGTATTATTAAAAATAATAAATAAATAACATATAATTTATTATAATTTAATATAAATTTTCATTTTTAATTAAATCTAGATAATTTCAATATAATCTCCATTAATTCATCAGATAATTTTCATTTAAATTATTCAATTCAAGGTCAAAAAAGACCACGTTCATTTATTCATCAAATGACTGTACGTTCAATGAATTATTCTTTTATTGCTGTTGATGCCTGTATGACACCTGGACCAAAAAGTAAATATACCTATATATAAATATAATTATATTTTAATATTTTATATAAATATAACTAACATATTAATATATATTTTAGGACCATTTGATTTTTTTGGTCATCTTGATAAAGCTGAAATACAACATGTAACTGAATTAATTAAAAAATCTAAAGAATCAAATAGTAATTATAATATTTGGTTTGGACATTTTCCAACATCATGTATATTAACTGATGGTGAAAAAGATATTAAACAAATAATTGGTATAATATATAAATATTATTATTAGCATCATCATTAGTTATTAAATATTTGAATTAAATTTCTTATTATTATACACAGGAGATGATGAAAAATCAATGGCTTATTTGTGTGGTCATCTTCATACATTTGCTGGTTTATCACCAAATATGTATACAATACAAAATCAAGGGTATCTTGAAATTGAAATAAGTGATTGGAAAGAACATCGTATATTTCGTCTTGGTGTTATTGATAATGGTTTTTTTACATTTATTGATATTAAACATGATGATTGGCCAATTGGTATTATAACAAATCCAAAAAATTCACAATATTATATGAAAAAAAAAGAAAATATACAATCAATTATTGATTCAACTCATATTAGAGTATTAGCATTTTCATTGGATCCAATTGTTAATGTTTCAATTCAAATTAATAATGAAAAATGGATAAATTGTTTTAAAATTAATGATGATAATGATCCACTTTGGATTACTCCATGGAATTCATCATTGTATAAAAATGGAAATCATTTTATAAATGCTAAAATAATTGATAAAATGGGAAGAATAAAAATAACAGATAAACAATTATTTTCATTTGATGGTAAAAAACCAACATTTACATTTACTTCTACAATTCTTCTCAATACTGAATCAAATTTATTTTTTAAAATAACAA
The DNA here is from genome assembly GCA_011426435.1 of Lysiphlebus fabarum. Taxonomy (NCBI): domain Eukaryota; kingdom Metazoa; phylum Arthropoda; class Insecta; order Hymenoptera; family Braconidae; genus Lysiphlebus; species Lysiphlebus fabarum. The sequence continues at coordinate 94,963 of WSYQ01001427.1, forward strand.
TTTTTTTTTATATACTTTTGAGTATTATAATTATTGTTCCATTATGTTTCTTTAAATATTTTCATTATTTATGTCAAACAAAACAAATGAATGAACCAAGAATACGTAGAAAATTTATACGTTATTTTGTTAGAAAATTATGGTTACTATCAACAATTGATTTTATATTTTATCCAATTGTTATTTATCCATTTTATTTGGCAATAGGTAATATTATTATTATTTTTATTATAATTATTATTAATTGATATATATTGTGTAAATATTTTAAATTTCTTGGTTTTCTTTTTTCTTTTTTTTTTTTTTATTTTGATAGGACCATGGATAGCTGGAGAAATTATTGAAGATAAATTTGGTGTTATTTATGCTTGGGGAATATTTGTTGGACAAAAATTTATACCAACATCATTAGCTTATTTTTATGGTTTTTTACAATTATTAACATTTCATCTTCCACTTGTATTTATTTTGGCACATACTGTTGATAGAAGGTACAAAAATTTGATTTTATATTTTGTTTATTTAAATTTGTTTTAACATATATTTTAATTTTCAATTATAGATATCAATGGTTACACAAGATTCATCAAGAAAAACCAAAAAAATTATTATTTATTTGGAGAAATTTATTGTTTATAATATTAATGATTATTCAAATATATTTTATAATAATACTTTGGCTTGCTTATGGTACTGTTGCAACTTTGCTATGTCCTTTATTGACATGGTCAACAATTATGGCTATAATATTGTGGTATTATGCTCATCAAGTTTCAATAAGCTGCATCAAGTAAGTCATTTATAAAATTTACTATTTGACTCATCAACATGAAAATCAATCTAATTAATTATTTTGTTTATTTTTCTAGATGTGCTGGATCAGTTTGGACACCATCATAAATGTAATATAACAATTGATTTTCTTTTTTTTTTAAAACATCATAAGCTTTATTAATAATATTGTAAATTTAAACATTTTTATATATAAAAACTGATATAAATACTGCTAATTTATAATAATACAATAATCAACTGAAACAAAACCAAAAAACACATTGTTGTTTTTAATTTTTAATAATTTAAAAAACTGATTAATAAAAATACATGACAATTTTATTTTTAAATATATAACCATTATTGTTAATTAATTAATTTATTAAATAATTTTGTTATTAATTTAATTATTAAATAAATAATTTAATTATTAAATAAATAATTTATTTATATAAATAAATAATTTATTTATATAAATAAATAAATAATATAAAAATAGGATTATATTAATTGAATATAATTTAAATACCTTTATAATAATTTGTTTAACATTATTATTATTTCTATCATTATGTATATCTTGTAAACCATTACCTATATATTTAATAATAATAAATTAAAAAATTATGTACATACGTCACAAGTTATTACATCATCAGCTTCTTGAGAGAAAAAAAAAATATCTGATGACGACATATAGCCACATCACACCACCCCACGTCACCATCATATCTATATTACTTGGAAATTTTAATACAAATATATTTAATTATTCACTAAGTTTAAAATAAAAAATATTGATTAAGTACAGATAATAATTAATTATAAATTTAATTAAAAAAAAATAAAAATTTTTTATTATAATATTAAAGCTACCCATTTTGACCACTAGAGAGCAAAGTAAATTGATGATGTGTTACATCCTGTTATGATATTCTTTTCCGTTTTGTTGTTGTTGTTTTTTTTTTTTCTTTTTACTTTTTTTGATTGCCACATAGGTAAACACATATCATAATAATTAACACAAGCACAATAGAAAATAATAGCCAACAACGCATAATTTTTTGATTATATTATTGCCTCGTGTGTGAAATATAGAAACATGTTACGTCTTTTTGAGTAATTTAAAATTAATAAAAAAGTATCAATTATTTTATTAATAAATAAATTATAAAATTTGAATAAACTAATTAAAGTGGATCATTATTATTTGTGTTGAAATAAAAAAAATTAATTATGAAATTCAAGATTATTTTTGGACTATTTATTGTTGTACTGTTTTTGTCAGGTAAATAATATATTTATATACATTAATTTTAACTATATATTTATAGACAACAATATGTGCTTGATATTTTAAATATTTAATCTATAATAAATTTATTTTTTTTTTATTTCAGATGCAGTTGATTCAAAATTGAAGTCTGGAAAAGTTAATAGTGGTAATAAATACATTTTTTTAATATAAAAATAACTATTTTGTAAATATGATGATGAGAAAAAAGACAGCTCTTATTATATAAAATAAATTTTATAATATAATTTCATATCTATTTATTGAGTTAAATTTAATTTTTTATTAATTTTTTTAAAGGTGGTTCAAAATCGGACAAACGTGATTCAAAACCAACATCACGTCCACAAGTAACTGATCGTCCACCTCCAAGTAATATTGGCTGGCAAATTCCACCAAATCCATCAAGCAATCCACATGTTGGCTCTCATCCATCATCATTACCAAATAATGGACAAAATTATCCTCAACAAGCTAAACCAGTTCAACAACCTACTTTTGTTGGTACATCACAACCTGTTAATGTAAATCAAGCACCACAACCAGCACATAATGTCATTATTAATCAAGCACCACAACCAGCACATACTGTTATTGTTAATCAAGCACCACAACCAGTACATACTGTTATTGTTCATCAAGCACCACAACCATCATTATCATTACCAATACCTATATTTATTCCATCTTTTCATTCACACGATGAACATACAAATGATAAAAAAGAAGTTCATACAACAAGTGTTAATTCAACAATAATAACTAATAATTATTACAATGGTACTGCTCCAGCTGTTAATTCAACAGCAACTAATGTAACAACATCTGCAAATTCATCGCTTAGTATACAACCATCAAATAATAATCCAACAAATTCAACAACTACTCATATTGTAACTAAAACTGTTACAATAACAGAAACAAAAAAAACTTTTACAAAATCATCATCATATAAAGTCGAGTCTCTAATATTTTATCCACTTTTATTGTTAATTTTTATTTTAATTTGTTAGTGGACAAAATTATTAAATAATCAATTACATTGTTTTTAAAACTTTATATAATTTTTTTTGACAATAATTTAAATTATTATATAAATTTTTATATGTACTTATATTGTTTTTAATTATTGAAAATAAATAATCAATTCATGCATTTAAAAAAAATAAAATAATTAATTAATTTGTACTATAATTATTGAAATTATTTTAATTTTTATAACAATATTTATATCATTTAAAATATTTAATAAAATTATATAACTTATGCACGATTAGATATTATTTTTGCTATTATGTATCAAGTAAGTTTATGTATTTCGTATTGAATCAGTAAACATAATAAGTCGTCATATGACATCATTAATCTTTATAGTACAATATTTAAAAAATTTTAATTTATTTGTATTCAACGAAATATTTAAATGAGACTTTTTCGAATATTATATTATCTGACGACATACAGCCACATACTGTAAATTGATGAGTTCACCATCTCCCCACTATGGTTGAGAGAGTTCAATATGATACAGACCACTTTATTCACTAAATTTTAAAATTGAGAGAGAAAAAAAATAAAATAAAAATGTGTTTAGCAGTGTTTAGAAATTTACCTTCAGTTCATCTTTTTCGTTTTTCTTGTTCCTTCTCAATTGCCAGATGGGCACAGTCACAAAAGCAAATTTCGTTTATATATTTTATTTTTTTGTGTGTTAAATATACCTGTACGCCATTTTTAGTACCTTAAAATTTATAAAAATATATTAATTATTCAATTTAAAAATAATTAATATTATTTATATTGAATAATTGAGGGATTTATCATTTTTTGATAATAACAATAAATAATTATGGAATTTAAAATTTTGTTTGGAGTATTTATTGTTATTGTTATACTGTTTGTGTCAGGTATGTTGAAATATATATTATATAAACTAAACAATAAAAATTATAAATAAATAACAATGTTTTTTATAATTATTTAATATTTTATTTATAATGAATTTAATTCTTAATTTTAGGTACTGATTCAAAAGGAGGTCATGGAAAAAGTAGTCATGGTAAACTATATATATTTTTTTTTAACATAAAAACAACAAGTTTTAATAGATAATTTTTTTTTTTTTATCATATTCATACACTTGTGTAAATATGATTAAAAAAAAAATAATGTTTGCTCTTGTTTTATAAAAATGTTTATAATATAACGTCATATCTATATTTATTGAGATAAATTTAATTTTTTATTAATTTAATTTAAAGGTGGTTCAAAATCAGAAAAACGTGACTCAAAAACAACATCACGTCCACCTCCAAGTAATATTGGCTGGCAAATTCCACCAAATCCATCAAGCAATTCACATGTTAATTCTCATCCATCATCATTACCAAATAATGGACAAAATTATCCAACAAATAATTATCCTCAACAAGCTAAACCAGTTCAACAACCTACTTTTGTTGGTACATCACAACCTGTTAATGTAAATCAAGCACCACAACCAGCACATAATGTCATTATTAATCAAGCACCACAACCAGCACATACTGTTATTGTTAATCAAGCACCACAACCAGTACATACTGTTATTGTTCATCAAGCACCACAACCATCATTATCATTACCAATACCTATATTTATTCCATCTTTTCATTCACACAATGAACATACAAATGATAAAAAAGAAGTTCATACAACAAGTGTTAATTCAACTATAATAACTAATAATTATTACAATGGTACTGCTCCAGCTGTTAATTCAACAGCAACTAATGTAACAACACCTGTAAATTCATCATTTAATATACAACCATCAAATAATAATTCAACAAATTCAACAACTACTCATATTGTAACTAAAACTATTATAACACATGTTACTAAAACTTCCATAAAATCATCATCATATAAAATTAATTCTGTAATATTTTATCCATTTTTATCATTATTTTTTGTTTTAATTTATTAATTGATAATATTTTTCAATAATAAACTACTTTATATTTTTATAATTTTATATAAACATTGTAAACTTACATATGTTATTTAAATTATTAAAAATAAATAACAAATTTATATACAAAAAAAACTAAAAAAAAAATCTTCATTTGTATTTGTAATTATTGAAAGTGTATCTAATTTTAATTAATAATTATTTTAATAATTAATTACCACAATGTACATTTATTTATTGGATTCATTTTTGAATTAACTGGACAATTAAAATCTTTAGAAAAATCATAATTATTTAATAATGAACCTAAAACTCGATGTTTAGGACGACTATGACTACGAGAAAGTCTTCTTTCAAAAAATCCTTCTGGACGAGATTTATGGCACAATATGTTTGCAAAACTCAACCAAAACATTTGTTGAGGTGTAAATTTTTCAAAACCAGGCATTTTTTTTTCAGTTGATCCATGTTCATTGTACCATTTTTGATATGTTGAATATGATAATGCAATACCACCAATATCTGCAATATTATCATCAAGAGTTGTTGTTCCATTTGCCTAAAAAATTATAATAAAAATAAATAATTAAATAATATATTTTAATAATTTATAATTAAATATAACTAACTTTTTCATTTGTATCGTCAATTGTATAATTCTCATAATGTTGAATAAAACATTTAATTTTATTATAATAAGTATCATTAACTTTGGGAGACCAGGATTTAATAAAATCTTTTTTATAAAAATCAGCTTCGAAATCAAAATAATTATTTGTATAAGTAAATCCATGTGTTAATTCATGTGATATTATAAAACCAATACCACCATAATTCATATAATTTGGATAATCATTGTTGAAAAATCTATGCCCCATTATTCCAGCAAGTATATCTGTATTGCAAAAAAAAAAAAAAAATTTAATTAATATTAAATTAACTCTTTTTTTTTAATAATAATAATTATTATATTAATATACAAATATTAAAAAAAACTTACGTATACTATTTTTACGTAATCCATAATGTGCATTAACATCTCTGTAACTTTTTACAAGAGTATAATTGTAATAATTTGGATTCATATATTTTTTAAATTCAATTTTACGTTTAAATGATGCAATATTCAATGAATTTTGTAAATAATTAGTATTATTTATTTCAAAATTTGAATACATTGAATCATCAATTAATTTATCTGGATATGCAATATCATCAGAAGTTTTTTTTATATATTCAACAACAGAATCAGTTGTTATATTATCAAACCAGTCAATATTTTTAATAGTATTTATAAAATTTTTTTTAATAATACCATACATTTTTGTAACATTATTTTTAGAAATTTTGTCAAAACAATTTGTTAAATATACAATATCCATTATATCTGAAAATTTATCATTAACAATATCAAAACATTCATTGTCTTTATTATTATAATATTCATAATTTAAAAAATTTTCAAAATGTTTTATTAAGTGAATATGTACTCTATCTGGTAAATATCTTACTGATGATAAAACAATATTCCACATAATATAATTAGCTAATGTACGTTTTGATGTTTCATTTAATAATAAACGTAATTTTTTAAAATATAATGGTGTTTCAACAATAACTAAAAGTTTATTTGATATTATTGTATCATTTGAAGCATATATTGTACTTATATATTTATTCCAATCAATTGGAATTAATTCTTTCGACAATTGTTCAATTGATAATTTAACATATGTTTTATTATTATTTGCATTGTATATTAAATTTGATGAAATTTGAGATAATTTATTTATAAAATCATAAACATCTAGTAAATTTTCAAATAAATTAACTGAACTTGCACCAAGTGCAGAAGAAGTATTGTACATAAAATTTATATATTCAAGTGCATTTTTAATTATTATTAATTTTGGTTGACCTAAATGAATTATTTTATTCAACTTAAATTTATGTCCAGGATCATAATCAAAATTAATAGTAAATAAACTATCAACTAAATATCCTGCATTAATTAATTTTTGACTTGTTTCAACCCAATCAAATAATGTTTCATTCCATTGATAACCATCAAGTACAGGCCAACCACCAGCATTTTTAATTATTCTTTTTATATTACTTAATCCATATCTTTCAATTGCTGTACGATTAAGACAAGATTGATAATAATCTTTTGCAATTTTTATTGCTTTTGTATCATTCAATAATTTTGGTGAATTAATTACAATTTTTAAATCTTTTATTAAATCATTTTGTGTTTCTGAAAATGAACTTTTTGAATTTTCATCATCAGATAATTGAGTTGATTTAATATAATTTCCACAACTGTATTTATAAAAATCATCACATGGTGATACACTATTGTCCATATTATTTAACATTCTTGATGCTGTAATATTAATTAATTAATATTATTTAAAATTTTTAAAATAAAAAATAGTTTTATAACAATTAAATAAATAATTATATTACCAGCGTGAATACATGATGGTGTTAGACAAATATCATCATAATTATTTCCAATTTGTGGTTGACCAAATGTCAATTTAAAATTTATTGATGATAATTGTAAAATTACCAAGATATACAATAAACCTGTAAAAAAAAATCATTAATAATAATAGTTTAAAAAATCTAATTTTTTTTTTTTTAATTTATAAAATCAGTTAAGTATTTTCAATAAAATTATTTAAAACAAAAAAAAAAAATTGTACAATATTACAACAAATAAGTATAAATAATAGATAAAAAAAAAAAAAAAATGATTATGATTATTATTTAGCCTAAAAATTAAACATATTTTTCTATTAATTTTATAAATATTAAATAATTAAAAACTTACGGTTAAACATGTTTATATTTATTGTTTATTTTTTAATTAAATAAACAATATAATTATTACAATTTATTAGTTTATTAAATAATCACATTGATAAATATAAAAAAATACTAATTTTCACCAAAAATTTTCTATTACACACAATTACACAACGCAACATCTGCAAATACAGAGGTAAAAAGAAAGAAAAAAAAAAAAAAAATAGGAAAAAGTAAAACTAGATATTTGCATTTATTTTGCACTATTGCACGTGGTAAACTGGTATTTAGAAATTCCGGAAATCTCTAAACTACCATCATTTAATGCGGGAAATTTTAAAATTTATTTTCTTTTCTATTAAAAAAACTGTTGTAATTTAAACAATTATTTTTCAACATTTTAAAATATTTTCTTTTACACATTTATCTAATAAATATTTTTAATTTTAAAGGATTTTTTTCTTTTACTTTTATCATTGTAAATATATATATATTTTTTTTATAATTTTTTGTATTTAAAAAAAAAAAAAAAAAAATTAAAGAAAAAATTTAAAGAAAATTTACCTTGAGGTAATAAATTTTAAAATGTATAACCCACGAATACCCTTATCATTTGAAAACCCACATATTTAACTTGTTAAAAATATTGTTGAATGTTTTTTAAAAAATTTTATTCTTTTTTTTTTTTTTTTTTCTTTACTGAAACATAAAGACTCTCGAGGATCAGGTCTCTTCCAGTCTTTGTGTAAAATTCAAAAATGAAAAATAATAAAAAATAGTAGAGGAAAATCATGTTAAAAAAAAAAGGCATTACTATGGTGGGTTTAATTTGACCTTGGTCAGGTATGATCCTTACAACACCGCATCAAATTCAAATTACAGCAACAACTATTTATTTTATTTTTTAAATAACTGTTTTTAAATAGCGGAAAATTATTTGGTTTTTCTAGATAAAAAAAAAAAAAAGGCAAAATTTACAATTTTTAATACATTATTTATAAATTATTAAAATAAAATTATTTAGAAAATAAATTGTCTAGTTGATTTAATTTGAATTAATATAAAAAAAAATATATAAATTTCGAACAAACGTTTATTTAATCAATTACATAATTACTAATACAAATAATTTATTTATTCAGAGTTTCAGACAAGTATAAAATTAATTATGGATAACATAAATCTTTGATATAATTTATAAAATTTAATTATATTTTTTTTATAAAATATATTAATCATTGACAAAGCTATCAAAGCTCAAAGAAAAAAAAATCATAGCTTACAAAAGAAAAAAAAAAGGAAAAAAAAAAATTAGAAAATGTGCTATCAAAGCTTTTAAAAAAAAAACTTGTCATATCTTAAAATAATAAATCTTAAAAAAAAATTATATAAAAAACCACATAAAATATAATATTCACGTGTAAAACACACTAAATAATTTAATCCAATATGTTATTTGTTTCAAAGACAAATAAAAAATATTTACTATTTACTGGTGAAAAAGAAAAAAAATATTTGAGTTTAAATTTGGCTCAATTTGACATGATTTGTGTTTGGAATTAAAAAAAACAAAAATTGAAGAATAAATGTGTTTTAAAAACAAAAAAAAAAAAACTGAATATTATTTAACAAAATTTGATTGTAAAAAGCTATTTTTTGTGATGTAAAATTAATTATTAAAATATGTACAGAGCTAATACTTTGTTGGATTTATTTTAAAAATTTCAGGATTAAAATCACTCAAGTAATCATATTGAAAATATGTTAAATTTTTTAATTCAAGAGTTTTTTGAACTTTAATTTTAACTGGTGTATCATTATCAGATTTAAAATTTAAATTATTTGTTATTGTTGATAATGGTGTACCAAAACAACATTCCCTAGTATATTTACGTTTTTTTAATGGAAGTTGATTAGAACAACTTTGTGGACAAATATTTTCTTTATTTTCATCATTAAAATTATTATTATTATCATCAATATCATCATTATGATTGTCATCATGATTCTTATTGTTATTATTGATAATATTATTATTAATATCACTGTTATCGTTATCATTTCCTTTTTCATCTTCATCATCATCATCATCATCATCAAACACTCCAAAATAATTTTTAATAAAAGATCTATTATCAAAAAATAACTCACTTGGCTCATAATTGTTGTACGTGTCATTGTAGATAAAATTATTGGTGTTGTTGTTGATAGTATTGTAGTTGATGATGTTGTAATGATTGTTGACAATAGTTCCATGCAAATTGTTTTTGTCTTTAACATTATCATAAAATTTATATTTATTTTCTTTATTGTCATCATCTTGTGAACAACAGCTACTATCATCTTCGTCTTCGTCATTATCATCATCTTCATCCTCATCGTCATCATTATGATCGTCTTCATCGTCATCGTCATCATCATTATCAGAATTCTGTGCATCATTCATAACAGAACATCTTATTTTTTTTTCTGCAATTTGTTTTGATAATCTTACAGGAAAACTTGATTCATTTTTTATTGTCTTATCCATTTTAATATCATAATTGTCATCATCATCATCATCATTGACAATTTCAATTTTTAAATTTTTAGCTTTTTTTTTTGCAATATAACTTGGACGTTTTTCTGGATGAACAATTTCACAGTGTTTGTACCAATCACCTTTTGTTTGGAATATTTCCTCTGTAAAATTATAATTCAGATTTTTTTTAATACTCAATAAAAAAATTAACTAAATGTTAATTATACAAAATTATATTATTTTATTATTAATATATATTTTTATTTAATAAAAATACTTACCACAACATAAACGTTGAATTTTTGGAAGATGAATTCTTTTTTTATGACGAATGACGTTGAATTGTCTGGTGCTGTTGTATTGGCAGGCATCACAATCATATTTTCCAGTAATTGGATTTTTATTAATTTTTCGTGTACGTCTATATAAAACAAACAATATCAAATGAATTTAATAAAATATCAAAAACACAATAAAAAAAAAAAATCAATCCATAAAATAGCCAACAATAATAAAATAAAAAAAAACAAAAATAAAAAATTAGTCAAGTGCATTAATTGAAAATTAAATTTCATCAACAAATCAACAAATATACTCCAATTAAAAAAATAATTAACAATTACTCAATATTAATTATTGTACATAAATAATTGATATTTATTTATTTTTATATATTTTTTCAAGTAAATTTTAGACAAAAAAAAAATAAAAAAACGCCAGAATTCCCGCGTTTATTACACAAAGAGAAAAATTAAAAAAAAAACGCATAAATAATAACAAAAAGATTATTAAAAAATTATATAGAAATTACAAATTTACTTATTATAAATTTATATATAAAAATAATTAATAATTATATAAATGCATAATTAAAATAAAAAAATATATAAACTTACTTTTTTTTTTTCTTAATTAATAAATCAATTGATAAATTTTCAACTAATTTTGTATTAACAACACGCATTTTAACAACACTTATAATTTAAAATAAAAAATTGTCAAATTTATTTAAAAATATAAAAAAATGATTGTCAAAAAAAAAAAAAAAAAAAAAAAAAATAAAAACTTTTCACTGCGAACCGATCAGAACGCAGACTTGTAACAAACTGAAGAATATTTTTTTTTTTTTTTTTTTTTATCGTTCTCCATTTGTAAACTGCTAAAAATAAAAAATAAAAAAAAATATATATACAAGGATTAAAAAGTATTGGTAAAAAAAATACAAGGGTAGTTTCTTGAAGATAGTTTTGATTTTGTTAAAAAAGTTATTGTCTTGTTTAGCATCACACTTTTGGTCAAACCGCTGATCAAAATGTAAACAAACATAATACACACGTGTCATATTATTAATTTAAAAACAAATTAATATATTTTTATATTATTTTGTTTTTTTTTTCATATCAATTCAAGTGTTTTTTTTAATATTAAATTTTATTGTCTATTTGCTAATTGACAATTTGATTATTGTTGATTAATAATTGACTAATTAAACCTCAAAAATTTTATAAATTTTTTGTGTAAAATTAAAAAAAAAAATTTATCAATTGTTTATAATTATTTTTTGTTAATTTAATTTATTTTTCATGTAATTTTAAAATTACCAGATGTTGTTTTTTAGACACAGATGAATATTGTTTTGTTTTTTTTTTTTTTTTTTTTTTTTTTATAAAGATGAGAGAGATGGACAGAGATATTTGTTGACGATTTGTTTGTTTTTTTTTTTTTTTTCGCCAAGGTTCAGGTTTCATAAAAAAACCAGATAAAAATTATTTTTTATTTGTTATTTATTTTTATAAAACTCTAGAATATTTATTAATTTTTATTGGAGTTATTAATAATTAATAATTATTTATTTTATTAAACTTTACTACACTTATTTATTATTATTTTTATATTTTTTTATTTAAAGAAAATATACTGTTTGATGATTGGACAAAAGTTTTAACCGCCTTTTTTATTATTTTTATTTTTATTTTTTTTTTCTTAATATTTTGTCTCTTTTACTTGTATTAATTCTGTATCTTTTTAAATTTTTTTTTTGTATATTTTTAAGAATTGAGAATCAAAATCCTTGAAATTAAAATAGAATGGTTTCAAAAGGTGGAGCAAAATTCATTGAATCAATGACAAATAGAAATAAAAAAGAATCCGACAAAATGCACCTCGAAATTTTATTAAATTTGTCAGATGTAAACAAGAACAAATCCAATAGACAAGTTGAAACTTGTCTATTATGTTGAGAGACAATAGATTAACTTATTGTCAAATATACCTATTTTATTTTTCATTGTATTTTGTTTGATAAAATATTTAAATAAAATCTTGTTGATTGATTACAATATTGGAAAAAAAAGAAAACAAATTAATTAGAATTAAATTATTGATAGTTTAATAATATTAATAATTAAATTGTAATATTTTTACAGGTATTATCAATATCAAGAATATCATTTTTATCAACATATTTTGACATTATTGTTTTTAAATTAATTAATATTGTTGGTGAAAGAATTTTTTGACGTGATAATATAAGAGCAACTTCACCTTTTATAATATGTGTTGTATCTGGTGCACATACAATTATTGCAATATATTCATCATAATTAATAGCAATAACTTGATGATGAAATGGACCTGTAAGTATAAATATAATTATAATTTATTAACAAAAAAAAAAAAAAAAAATTAATAACAATAATTACCAATTTGTTTAACTGATGTTGATATTCTCCATTTTGCAATTAATATTTTACCATTTTGTAAACCTCTAACATCCCACCAAATACGTTGATTATTTCTATAACTTGTTGATGTAAAATTCATAATAAATTCATTATTATTTTTATATTTTTCAATTTCAAAATGTAAACATTTTCCAACTTGTCCAGTAACTGGTGTTGCTGCTATTACATACCAACCTCCAGATAACTAATTTATTAAATATATTAAATTTATAAATTAATTAATTAATAATAAATTAATTAATTATTACCTCTTTTAAATTAACATCAACAGTTTCATTAGTAGCTGGACAAATTGCATCCAATTTATCAATTGATAATAATACAATAAAAATTATATAATTTTTTTTTTCCATATCACAATAATTTAATTTTATATATGAATAATTAAAATATTAGTTAGTACACACTAACAAGAATAACAAGACTAATATAATTTTATTTCAATTAATATTCTGTTGGGAATTGACATGCTAAAATCATCTGGTATACTTAATATCATTTATTTTAATTATAATCTTGTATATGTTTCGAGTCAATGACAATCTGTTTTACTTCATCGGAATATTTTTTACAATAAATTAACAATATTATTTATCTCAAGTCTAATTAAATATATATTTATAAATCTTGTAATAATTTAATATTTAGATCTTACAAATAATTTATTATTTTTAATGAAAAATTTAATGTTTATATTTTTTCAAATTAATACATCAGAATATTATAGATATTCTGATGAAACAGAAAAAAAAAAAAAAAACAGAATACGCAGTTTGTAATTTTATTATCATATTGATGTCAGCAACATTTTTATTTTTATTTTTTTCATTTTTTTACTCAATATGTCTAGTGACGTTATCACAATATTTTATTTATCTAAATTATTTTATTTACCAGTTGATTGCAATTGCAATTTATTATTTAAAAAATTTAATATTAAAATAATTAAATTAATATTTTTTTTTTATAATTTATTATATTATTTAATTTATCTATATTTGTTTTTTAATTTATAAGTACTTGAGGTATATCTTATCAATTAATTTATAATTTATCTTTGTTAATAAATTATTACTCAATATATGTATAGTAGTTGTTTCATTGAGCAATAAATATTTTCCGGTAGTATTACTTTATTTTTTTTTATTCCTTGTAATAATATGATTATCATTTGTGATTAACATCATCATTTCCATTACACTCATGTCACTCGACTGTCAGGGACAAACTTGTACTGTAAATTAAATTAATCAGATATAATAATTAAAAGTTATTTAAAAAATTACAAATAAATTATTAATAAAATGAATAATACTTATCAAGTAAGTGTAAACAAATTGTTGAATTATCAGCATCATCATCATCATCATCAAATTAGTCTAGCTCATATTTTAAATATTACCTCAAACAATAATTATATTTAATAAAAAAAAAAATAAAATAAAATAAAATAATAGGTACATGAAGTTAATATGAATGGAGTTAAATTTGTAGAAGAACCACCACCTTCATATGATCAGCTACAATTTTTAGAACGTGTTAATTATCTTCAAGATGTTGGAGGTAATATTCAACCAACCATCAGCTCTTCTGTTCCAACATCAATACGTAAATTAATATTTATTTATATATTTCTTTTTTTAATAAATAATTTAATTATAATTAATTTAAAATTTAATAGAAATAACTGGAGATATAAATCATCATGAGAGTGAAAATACATTGGCTAATCAAACAGCTTTGTGTTTAATAAATTGGGTTGTTGCTGTTTCACTTTGTTTAATTTTTATGATTGTATATGGTGCTTTCAATATGTTCAAGTATATGCGTTCTGAAAATTATCATTTACAAAATCAATATGATACAATAAAATAATAATAATAATTTTTTTTTTTTTTTTTTTTTATATATAAAAGTAATTTATTTAAACAAAAATTATTCATAAAATTTTTATAATTAAAATAAACAATATAATTTTAATTGATAAATATTTAAAATTTAATTTTATTATTATTTTAATTTTTGAAATGAAAAATTCAATTTATTTAAACATTATATTTGTGTTATCAATATTTGTATTGATGATAAAATTAATCTTGATAATAACTTGTTATATTTAATAAAAAAAAATAGAAAAAAAAAGTAAAAAATAGATTGCAAAGTAGAGTAATAGTTTTATAAACTTTTAATGATAATTTTATTTATTTATTAATTTTCACGTTTCATTTTAATCCAATAGCCATCTTTAATAGTTGTTAAAAAATATCTTGGATCAATTTCAATTGGATCATTCATTTTTGATGAAAGTTCAAGTGTATAATTTTTTAATATTAATGACATTATAATTTTAATTTGTAATATTGCAAATCTTTGACCAGGACACATACGTGGACCTTCACCAAATGGTAAATATGAATAACGTTGTATTTCATTATTTTTATCAAATCTTTCTGGTATAAATTCATCAGGATTATTCCAATATATTGGATCTTTATGAATAGAATAAATTGGAATAATTATTTTATCACCTTTTTTTAAATTATATTCTAAACCATCATATCCTTTTAATTGAATTGAATTTGTACAAATTTTTAACATTTTACCAGCTGGTGGAAGTAATCTATGTGATTCTTTTAAAATTTTATCAAAATAATTAAGTTTATTAAGTGATTCATATGTTAATTCACCATATTCATTATATATATTATTTATTTCATTTTTAATTTTTATTTGTATATGATTATTTTTAGCAAGATAATATGTTATTGCACTCAATGTTAAACTTGATGTTTCATATATTTCAATAAAAAATGAAAATGCATACGCAGCTGCTAATTTATCAGATAAATTATGTTCTTTAATTTGATTAATAATACATTGTAAAATATCATTTTTAATAATCATATTATTTTTTCTTTCTAATATTATATCATCAACAATTTTTTGAAATTTTTTATTAATCCAATTTGGAACAAATCCAATATTAAATATTGATAAAAATTGATTTTTACGTAATGTACCAAATGTACTTGGTATAAATAATGTATCCATCATTTTTTTAAATAAATTTGATGAATTATTATCATCAATAAATGTTTGTCCATCAATACCAAGAATAACACTTGCTGATACACCAGCAGTAAATTTTGAAAATAAATTTTTAACTTCAATATCATAATAATTATTTATTAATTTATTATTATTTAAATAATTTATTAATTCATTTGATATATTAATAATTGATGGTAAAAATAATTTAATTTTTTTACTTGTTACTGAATTTGTAAAAAATGAACGATCATATTTCCAATCTTGATTATTTGAAAAAAATGGATCATGACATAAAAGTGGATCTAAATTTTTATCAAGTGCACTGTGATCACTTATATAATTAAAACCATTTTGTAATATATATTTAATTAAATTAATATCTTTTATTATTAATATAGGTTCTTGAAATTTATAAACACCAATCATACTATTATTTTTATTTTCTTTATAAATATCTTCTAATAATAAAATTAAATTTTTTTTCATTAATATAACATCTTTAAAATGTCCAAATAAAATATTATTAAATTTTTTTGATTCTGGTATACCACATTTATTCCAATAATTTTTATTTCTTGTTAAATATTTATAAAATAAAAAAATTATTAAAATTAATATATTAAGAAAAAATAAACTCATTGTTGTATCCATGATATTGTAGACTGAGACTTTTAATTTTTCATTTATATTAACAAGAATTGTTTATTTTTTCAATGATAAAGTAATCTCAAAATTAAAATACATACAAGTATATTCCCCTTTTAAATTTAATATAAATATTTTTTTTTATTGATAAGATTATAAATTATTTATTTATAATTTATTTATAATTTAATTGTTATTATTATTATTATTATTATTGAAACGTTGCATTTTAATCCAATATCCACCTTTGATTGTTGATAAAAAATGTTTTGGATCCATTTGTATTGGTTCTAACATTTTATTTGATGATTCAAATATATAATTTAATAATACATTTGCCATAACTATTTTCATTTGTATAATTGCAAATCTCATTCCAGGACACATACGTGGACCTTCACCAAATGGTAAAAATGTATAACGTTTATGTTTTTTATTTTGGTTTTTATCAAATCTTTCAGGATAAAAATTATCTGGATTTTCCCAATGTTCAGGATTTTTATGTAATGCATATACTGGTATAACAACTTGATCACCAATATTTAAATGACAAACAAGACCATCTGAACCTTCAAGAGTAACTGGTTCAGTACAATTTTTAATTAATCTTCCACCAGGTGGTACAATTCTTAATGCTTCTTTGACAATTTGTTCTAAATAAATCATATCATTAATTGCTTCATATGTTAATTCACCATTATGTTTATTTATAATTTCAATAATTTCTGATCTTGCTTTGTCTTGAATTTCTGGATATTTTGCTAAAAAATATGTCATTGTACTTAGTGCAATACTTGATGTTTCATATATTTCAACAAAAAAACCAAATGCATGAGCAGCTGCTAATTTATCTGATTTATTTTTTTCTTTTAAATTATCAACAATTAATTGTAATATATCATTTCTAGGTATTAAATTATTTTTTCTATTTAATACAATATTATCAACAATTTGTTGAAAACCTTTATTAATCCAATTTGGTACAAAACCAATACCAAATAATTTACCAATACTTGGTGCAAAAAATACTAATATTTGTCTAATACTTAATGATTTTGGTAAAAATATACCATCCATCATTGAACGTAATGAATTTGGTGAATCATTATCAACAAATGTTTCAGCATCAATACCAAGTATAGTACTACCAGATACAGCTGCAGTAAATTTTGAATATAAATTTTTAACTTCAATATCATCACTTTTATTATCATTTATTATTTTAGTATTCATATAATTTATAAATTTTTTTGTTACATCAATAATAACTGGTACTAATTCTTTAATTTTTTTACCAGAAAATGCATTTGTAAAAAAACCACGTGATTCTTTCCATTTTTGATTATTTTCAAAAAATGGATCTTTTGAAAATAATGGATCTAATATTTCATCAAGTGTTGGATGTTCACTAAAACTATTAAATCCACTTTGTAATATAAATTTAATTAAATTTAAATCTCTTACAATTAAAACTGGTTGACTAAATTCATAAATTCCAATCATACTTTTATCACGGTGTTCTTTATCAATATCTTCAAGAAATGGACCCATATTTTTTTTCATTAATATAACATCTTTAATATGTCCAAATATTGGTATTGCACCTTTTACTTCTGGTATACCACGTAATTTCCAATAACCATTATTTTTAGTTATATATTTATAAATAATATATAACAAAATTATTAATAAAATAATTAAGTACTGACTCAAGTTGTTCATCATTTAAAACTGTTAAAAATTTATTATTCATTTTCTTTTATGATAAATTTAATTTATTTATGTTAATATGATCTGACATATACACACATTGACCCTCTTACTTAATTTTTTTATCAAATAAAAAATAAAATAGAAAAAGGTCATACAAAAGTCAAAGATTGCATTATAAAAAAAAAAAAAAAAAAAAAATTATTATTTTTTAATTAATTTGACATTGTGAATAAATTAAAATGTCAATATATATTTTATTATTAATCAAATAAAAATATTGTTGATAAATCATGTAAATAGAAAAATATTATTTAATTAAATTTCAACAATAAAAATTATTTGATGATAATGATGATGATGATGGCAAATTTATATCTGTATATTTTTTATCAAGAAACTGTCATTGCTTTATATACTTTTAATGTTTTGCAAATTTAATAAATAAATAAATACAAAATAAATATGTTTTTATCATTTGCCCTTGATGTTTTATAATAGCAAAATAATAATAACTATGTCAATTGACAAAGTTTGCTTAATTTTATTAATATCACAAATAATATTTCTGAGATTATTTAAATTTATTTAAAAATATAAAATAATATAATACCTGGATATTTTAAGAATCAAAAAAAGAAACATCTTCAAGTCCTTCTGGTAAATATGTTAGTTGAGATACACTGTGATGATTCATATTATATCCTTTATTGTATCCTTAAATAATTTATAAAATAAATAAATTATAGATAAATTATAAAATTAGTAAATAAACTACTTACCAAGATCAGACATGAGTTTTGTTGGTGCATTTCTAAGATGTAATGGAACAGAAGGTTGTGGTCCTTTATGTTCAGCAACAAGTCGTTGTGCAGCTCTTAATGCATCTTCCATTAATCTTGATTTTGGTGCTCTTGCTAAATAAGTAGTACATTGTGATAATACTACATCACATTCAGGCATTCCAATCATTTTACATGCTTGCATTGTTTGTACTGCAATACTTAATGCTTTTGGATCTTCTAAACCAATATCTTCACTTGCTATTCTAATCATACGTCTAGCAATATAAATTGGATCTTCACCACCAGCTAACATTCTTACTAACCAATACATTGCTGCATTTTCTTCACTTGCTCTAATTGATTTATGAAATGCTGATATTATATCATAATGTTGATCACCATTTCTGTCATATAACATATGAGTTTTTTTTAAATTATCTTTAACATCTTCAAGTGTTATTGAACTAGGTTCTTGATATAAAAATTCATTATTTTCTATTGGAGTTTTTGATTGTATAGCTAATTCAAGACCACCAAGTGCTATTCTAGCATCGCCATCACATGTTTCAGCAAGAAAATCAATTGTTCTTTCATCAATTATAAATTTTGGTAAATTATCAGAATTAAGATTAATATCTTTTGTATTTAAACCATTATTAATTATTCCATTTAATGATGATACAGCACGAGTTAAAATATTTTTTAAATTATTTATTGTTAATTTTTCTAAAACAATAACACGACAACGACTTAATAATGCTGAATTTAAACTAAATGATGGATTTTCAGTTGTTGCACCAACAAGTGTTATAGTACCAGTTTCAATATGTGGAAGAAATATATCTTGTTGTGCTTTATTAAAACGATGAATTTCATCCATAAATATAATTGTTTTACGACCAAATTTTAAATCATTTGATGCAATATTTGTTGCTTCTTTAACTTCAGCAATTCCACACATTGCTGCTGATAATTTTACATATCTTAATTTACCAGATGGACATTTTTTACAGATATTGGCTATTACATTTGCAAGAGATGTCTTACCACAACCTGGTGGTCCCCAAAGAATAATATTTGGTATTTCATATTTTATAAATAATTGAAGAAGCATACTTTGTTTACCTAAAGCATGATTTTGTCCAATATAATCTTCCAATGTATTTGGTCTCATTTGTTCAGCCAAAGGTGCTGTATTTTTTTTAATTATTTTTTGTTTATTGTCAGCTAATTTTTTTGTTTGACTAACAACCTGAAACCATCAATAAAATTATAAATATATTATCATATAAATAAAATTTATTAAAATTATTAAGACAATATAAACATACAGATATTTGATTATCATATTCAGTGAAATCGTGATGTTTATTTGTTGATGAAAATGAAGCTTTTTGACTTCCTTGAAAAAATATTTGTTTAGATTTTTTATTAACAGTAGGTGAATTTTTTGTGCTTAAAAATTTTTTATTGCTATTGTCACTTGTTGATTCATTAAAAAAAAGACATTTTGATGCATGTGCTTCTATTGTTAATGTTGTAAATTCTTTTGAACAAATTGGACATGAAACTAGACGTTTGTCATATTCCATGGTAACTTTGTCACTTGATTATAATTATTATAAGATGTAGGTAGATCTATCAATAATTAGATTTACCATTAATACTTATTACTTACAATAAAATCATTATTATGATTTATTTATTTATTTATTTTTCATTACACCCCATGTGATGGTTTATTATTATGGTTTATGGAGCATGCGCATGTTTTAAGTGCAGCTTTTGAGAATTAAACGACTAATGCCATCTACAATTTAATTAGTAAACATTATGAGTAACCATCTTGAAATAGATTTTATTTTTTTTTAAATTTAAATATCATCGTAGCTAACGTAAATATATTCAATGATCAGTATTAATTGAAAAACGTTGACATAATCCACCAGGTAGCTAAGGAAAAAATACATTAATAAAATATAATAAAAAATGTATTAATTTTGGTCCAAAAACAGCTGTACCAATTGACACTGGTGATATATATTTTATTTAGAAACACTTGGTGGTGGTGATGGTGGTGGTGGTGGTGTATATGGTAAACCTGATAAATATCTTTATATTAAAAAAAAAATTAAAAATAAATTTATTGAACGTGGAAATGTATATGAATGTAGAAAATTATATTAATATTATTTTTGCCTTATAATATATAGTTTTATTAAATGTAATATAATTTATAATATTATTAAACATATAGTGTTATGTAAATACATATATATTAATTATTATTATTTTTAAATTATTCCGTGAATGTATAATTGACCATAACTTTCTATTAAAAAAGTTTTTATTTTTTGAAATAATGATTTTTCAACAAGTGCAGTTTTTTTATTATGAGGATATTTTTCATTATGCCATTCTACATATTTATTATATTTATTTTTCAAATCTTTGTCTGAATTAATTATTTCATCAAGCAATTCTGATGACATTGATGTTTTTGAATTTTTATTCCAATCTTCTAAATTTTTTAATTTATCATAATTATCATTATCATTATCATTACAACGAAATAATGAACTTTTAAAAATATCTACAAAATTTAATTTTTTTGAAAATTCATTTCTTTCATCATCATTAAAAAAATGATTTACAAATCCAGTAATAACATCAAATTTTTCTTCAATAAATAATAATCTTGATATTTTATGAAATTGTTTCAAAATTTGGTTTCGTATTTCTGAAGTAATACTTTGTTTAATATCAAAAAATATTGAAATAAATGATATAACTGTTAATTTTTTATTATCTGCAATTGGTAATAACCAAATCGATTCAATAATACCATTTTTAAAAATATGTGAATTATCATTTAAAAATTCTTTCAATAGCCAAATACTTGTACAACTACTTTTTCCAAGTAAATTATATTCATCAAAGATTTTTCTCACAAGAACACCAAGTAAATCATGATAATTTTCTTCTCTCATATTATTTCTACCAACATATAATAAATTTGTAAATATATATCTTCCAGGCCATGAATTAATAAATATATTAAGTATATCCATTCCTTTTACTTTATAAACTTTATCAAACATATCTGGTGGAATTCTTTGCAATAAAAATATTAACATATCATCAAGATGTGATGACAACTGTTGTGTTAATAAATTATTTATTCCTTGATTTATAATTATTTCAGTTCGTTTTTCATTTAAATTTTGTGTAAGTAAATATTTTACTGCTGGAATATTTTTTTTTTCAATTGCTTTTTCAAGTGTTGCACTCAATAAATCATTAGTATTACTGTATAATTCTGGTATATGTTCATTTGATTGTAAAACATTTATATTATTATTTTTAAAATACCATCTCCAATAATTCAATAAATATTGAGTTTCAAGTTCATGAAGTCTTGATATTCCTGGTATGAAAAAAAGGTCTTCATTTTGATAATTAGTATTCATTTTTTTTACTATAATTTTTTTATCAACTAGTAGACATTCATCCCACAGTGTTATCATAGATTTTTCTAGACAATATTTGCATGCCTCTAAGAATAAATAAACACATTTTACACGATTTTTTGCCATATGTCGATTATCAAAAACTTTCATAAATGTTTTTTCTTCATCAATTTTTCCATGTGTATTCCATACAATTTTTTCAACATAATCATAAACTGATGGATAATCTGTATCTACAGATTTGAATAAATTTAAGCCTACTTTTTTCAAATAAATTACAAGTTCTTCACCGAGTGGTCTTATAATATATGATATTTGATTTTTCAACATATAAGGTATATGTTCAAAATCATCAAGTTCTTTTAATATATGTTTTGACCAATCAGCTAATAATTCATGTTCATTATTAAAATATGGTTCATTTTTATGATATTCTTTTAGTAATCTAATTATTTCATTTTCAATTGATGGTGTTTCCCAAACATTTATTCCTGTTCTAAATAATGCCTTTATTTTAAGATCAAAGTCAAAATTTAAGCTAAAAAATTCAAATGAATAAAATATTTTCATTTAATTATCAATGCCTTTATTTTTTAATTTATTTCATTTATAATACTTACATAGGATTAATTCCTAAAGTCCTTTTAATACGAATTATTGAATTTTTTGATTTATCTGAAAAAATATAATTATTTCTATTAAAAAATGAGTTTAAAAATTAATGAGCATATACATGTATATATTTTTTTTCAATTGTTTTTTACCATTATTATAAATATTATCTGCATAATTATTTTGAGTATTATTTTGCGTCTGTTCACTATGTACACTAGAAAAAACAATAAAAATTAAAAAAAACCAAACAATTATAACATTCATTTTTGACAAACAATGAATATAATTTTTTTTTTTGTAACATTCATATACATGCGTTTATATTTATATATATTTTTTTTTATGTTCATGCGGAAGTAATAATAAAAAAAAATAATAATATATAAATAATTTATTTATTTTTTTTATAATACATAAGTATAACACTGAGTGAATTTACTGAAAATATTTTCACGGCCTGAAGGTCATGATGATAAAAAAAAAATATTTTATTATTTGTAAACAATTTTCAAGTAAAGAATAATATAAATATACTTATATCATTTTTAAAAAATAAAAACATTAATTTTATACTTATATAATATGTATCATGTCATAAAGTATATAGGTTTTCAAATAAAAGTTTTATATATACTTGCATAAAGTAATAAACTTTGTCAAAATATGTGTTAATAAAATTATTAAAATATTTATATCAAATAATTGAAAATAAGCTATAATTTCAATTATTTCAATAATAAGTTCTGTCAAGTAAAAAAAATTTACAAGGTCAGCTAAGTAAAAACAATAATTTATTTATTTTTTATTATTAAGCTAATTGTTTTCTTTTAATTTATTAATTAGAAAATGCCATAAAAAAAAATTAATAATAATCATAGCTTTTTTACTGGAGTAGAAAATATTTTTTATAGATTTTATAATTGCAATTTAAAAATTATTTTGTTTAGTATAAAAAAAAATATATTATAACATGCAATTGTTACCGACAAACCAACTTCGTTGGATCAATATAAGCAAAACTTGTGGTAAATAGGGTAAAAAAAAAAATCTTTATAATACATATTTATATTTTTTTTTTCATCAACACTGCTGATATAAGTATAGAACACGCAAACCAGTCTCGATTCAAGCCTCGAGTATAGATTTTATATAATACTATACATATTGAATTTAAAATATAATTTTTTTAAATTTAATTAATTTAATATTAATTTATATTTAAAAAAATAAATCATGATATCAAGAATTCGTTTACCACGATTAAATGTAACAAAAAATGAATCAAGTGAAAATTTAGAAAATAATATAACAAATTCATTTTATCCTTTGATAGTACCATCATCAAAAATTCAGCTCAAATCAATTCGTCGACCAAAAACAACTCGGTCAAATTATTCATCATCAAAATTTTCAATGTATGTATTTTTTAATTTTTATATTATTAATATTTTTAATAATTTATTAACAAAAATATATATAAATGAGTTATTTAATTAAACAGATTACCAAAAGAGGATGATAATAAATTCAGTGTTACTTCAAAATGTCTTGTTAAACTTCCATCAGTTGATTTGTCTAATTATCAGGTTAGTCATATTATTATAAATACATGAATGATTGTAATATAATTATACATATAAATATTTTTTTATTTAGAGAAGAAAATCAAGTAAAAATTCAACAGAGTTATCACAAAGTTTATCATCATCATCATCAATTCAATCAAGACCACAACAAACAGTTAAAGATGAACGAATTAATCAGCTTGAACAAAATTTAAAATATCTTCAAGATCAACACAAATTAAATTTAACAGCTTTACATCAAGAAGTTGAATTACTTCGTCAACAAAATAGAGGTCATATTTAATTTATTATTTATAAAATATACAAGTACTTATATATATTTTTTATCTTTTTGTTTTTTAGATTTACAATTTCAATTGGTATTTGATAATGATTCTTCTTCATCGTTAAAAAATAATTCAAATGACACTACACAAAAAAATGTATGTATTTTTAAATATTAATAATATTTTTTTTTGTTTAAAATATAAAATAATAATTTTATATTTATTAACAGGTTGAAATTTTACAGCATAATTTTGATGAACTTAAAATATCATATGATGAAATTAAAAATGAAAATATAAAGCTTAAAAAAATAATTGAAAATGAAAAAAAGTAAGATAAATATGTTAATGAAAAAAAAAAAAAAAAAAATTATTGACTTAAAATTATATTTTAATTTGTTAAATTTATTCACTATTTTTTCTAATTTATTATATAGAAAAATTGAATTGAAAAATAATAAATCAGAGATTGGCATTCAAGTAGGCAACACTCAAAATGATTTTGTTGCACTTTTGAAAATTTCAAAAGCCATGGTACAACTTGTACGATGTGAATATGCTGATCGTGAAAAAAAATTAAAAATAATTAAATCATAAAATAAATCATCATTATATGTATCACTGCATCTTAAAACAATAATAAATTTAGTTTGAATGATCAGTAAATTATTTAAATTACATGATATTATTTTAACAAAAATTATACAAAATAAAAAGAATATTTGAAATAATATTACTCAGTAATGAATAAAATTATTATTTATTTTATAATTATTAATCTATATTATATTTGTATGAAAATAAAAAAAAAACATGATTATTAAAAACATTATCGATTTTAAAAATTAAAAAGGCTTTCTTGCTATTTTAAGTTCCTGATACAATTAGGATTTTTCACTTTCGATTTTTCACCCGTATATTTCAAACCCGTATATCTCAAACCCGTATATTTCAAACCCGTATATTCAAACCCGTATATTTCAAACCCGTATATTTCAAACCCGTATATTTCAAACCCGTATATTTCAAACCCGTATATTTCAAACCCGTATATTTCAAACCCGTATATTTCAAACCCGTATATTTCAAACCCGTATATTTCAAACCCGTATATTTCAAACCCGTATATTTCAAACCCGTATATTTCAAACCCGTATATTTCAAACCCGTATATTTCAAACCCGTATATTTCAAACCCGTATATTTCAAACCCGTATATTTCAAACCCGTATATTTCAAACCCGTATATTTCAAACAAACCCGTATATTTCAAACCCGTATATTTCAATATTCAATGCTTTCTAGAAATTTACCATGTATTTTCTAGAGTATTGATACAGTTGCGCCATCTGGACTTTTCAAAATGCAACTTAAAAATCGGTAATGTAAATTTTTTTCTTGTTGTAACATGATAAAATAATTTTGGAAATTAAATTAAAATTTATTATTATATTTTTAAAGAATAATAAACAAAAAATGAACCCGTATATTTCAAACCCGTATATTTCAAACCCGTATATTTCAAACCCGTATATTTCAAACCCGTATATTTCAAACCCGTATATTTCAAACCCGTATATTTCAAACCCGTATATTCAAACCCGTATATTTCAAACCCGTATATTTCAAACCCGTATATTTCAAACCCGTATATTTCAAACCCGTATATTTCAAACCCGTATATTTCAAACCCGTATATTTCAAACCCGTAGATTTCAATGCTTTCTAGAAATTTACCATGTATTTTCTAGAGTATTGATACAGTTGCGCCATCTGGACTTTTCAAAATGCAACTTAAAAAGCGGTAATGTAAATTTTTTTCTTGTTGTAACATGATAAAATAATTTTGGAAATTAAATTAAAATTTATTATTATATTTTTAAAGAATAATAAACAAAAAATGAACCCGTATATTTCAAACCCGTATATTTCAAACCCGTATATTTCAAACCCGTATATTCAAACCCGTATATTTCAAACCCGTATATTTCAAACCCGTATATTTCAAACCCGTATATCTCAAACCCGTATATTTCAAACCCGTATATTTCAAACCCGTATATTTCAAACCCGTATATTTCAAACCCGTAGATTTCAAACCCGTATATTTCAAACCCGTATATTTCAAACCCGTAGATTTCAATGCTTTCTAGAAATTTACCATGTATTTTCTAGAGTATTGATACAGTTGCGCCATCTGGACTTTTCAAAATGCAACTTAAAAAGCGGTAATGTAAATTTTTTTCTTGTTGTAACATGATAAAATAATTTTGGAAATTAAATTAAAATTTATTATTATATTTTTAAAGAATAATAAACAAAAAATGAACCCGTAGATTTCAAACCCGTAGATTTCAAACCCGTATATTTCAAACCCGTATATCTCAAACCCGTATATTTCAAACCCGTATATTTCAAACCCGTATATTTCAAACCCGTATATTTCAAACCCGTATATTTCAAACCCGTATATTTCAAACCCGTATATTTCAAACCCGTATATTTCAAACCCGTATATTTCAAACCCGTATATTTCAAACCCGTATATTTCAAACCCGTAGATTTCAATGCTTTCTAGAAATTTACCATGTATTTTCTAGAGTATTGATACAGTTGCGCCATCTGGACTTTTCAAAATGCAACTTAAAAAGCGGTAATGTAAATTTTTTTCTTGTTGTAACATGATAAAATAATTTTGGAAATTAAATTAAAATTTATTATTATATTTTTAAAGAATAATAAACAAAAAATGAACCCGTAGATTTCAAACCCGTATATTTCAAACCCGTATATTTCAAACCCGTATATTTCAAACCCGTATATTTCAAACCCGTATATTTCAAACCCGTATATTTCAAACCCGTATATTTCAAACCCGTATATTTCAAACCCGTATATTTCAAACCCGTATATTTCAAACCCGTATATTTCAAACCCGTATATTTCAAACCCGTATATTTCAAACCCGTATATTTCAAACCCGTAGATTTCAAACCCGTATATTTCAAACCCGTATATTTCAGACCCGTATATTTCAAACCCGTATATTTCAAACCCGTAGATTTCAATGCTTTCTAGAAATTTACCATGTATTTTCTAGAGTATTGATACAGTTGCGCCATCTGGACTTTTCAAAATGCAACTTAAAAAGCGGTAATGTAAATTTTTTTCTTGTTGTAACATGATAAAATAATTTTGGAAATTAAATTAAAATTTATTATTATATTTTTAAAGAATAATAAACAAAAAATGAACCCGTAGATTTCAAACCCGTATATTTCAAACCCGTATATTTCAAACCCGTATATTTCAAACCCGTATATTTCAAACCCGTATATTTCAAACCCGTATATTTCAAACCCGTATATTTCAAACCCGTATATTTCAAACCCGTATATTTCAAACCCGTATATTTCAAACCCGTATATTTCAAACCCGTATATTTCAAACCCGTATATTTCAAACCCGTATATTTCAAACCCGTATATTTCAAACCCGTATATTTCAAACCCGTATATTTCAAACCCGTATATTTCAAACCCGTATATTTCAAACCCGTATATTTCAAACCCGTATATCTCAAACCCGTATATTTCAAACCCGTATATTTCAAACCCGTAGATCTCAAACCCGTAGATTCAAGACTCACGGAAAAGACAATTCTTTTATTTTTTAAATAAATAAATGTCCCGAAATTATTTTTTTTAATCAACAGTTAGCTAACTTTCTCTAGTTAAAAGTTCCTAATGAAATATATTCATGTTGCATTCTTTACTATTCATCATTTTCTGTTAAATTATTATGATAGAAAAACGAATAACATTAAATATTATAACAACAATTGTAATATTAAATGAATATTATAATTAAAATATATAAACACATTATTATTTTGTTTATATATTTTTATTATTGTTTTATGAATTATTATAATTAAAATATATAAACACATTATTATTTTGTTTATATATTTTTATTATTGTTTATAATTATTATGATGAATTATTATTTTTATACGTATAAAGTGACCTCATACGGCGTATTTAGAAACTTGAAATGTCAGGTGCAAAAATAAAATTGATTAAATTATAATATAATGTCATCAAAATAATAATTCTTAACAAAGCAACAATATAACACTGCTTTAATTTCTTCATAATACTATTTTATAAAATTAAAATACTTAAATTAATAGATAAATAATAAATAATTCATAGTAGAAATTTTAATTGGAGTAAAATAAATTCTAAAAAAAAAAAAAACAAACTAACAAACAACATAAAAAATTGGTTAAATTGTATATTGTATTATGATTGTGTGTCAGTGAACAAAAAAAAAAATAATATAAAAATATATAATATTTAAAAAAAAAAATATTATAGGTATTTTAAAAACAATAATTATGATTGGAAAAAACGAAGAAACAAGTGTCAAAAATGTTGATCATTCACGTGTCAAAATAATAACAGATAAAAGAAAAATTATTGAAGATAATTCAACAAAGGTATGGCTTAATTTTTTAATAATTTATTCAACAAATAATAATATAATAATGATAATAATAATATTATTGATATTTAAGGTACGTAATGAAATAACAAGTTGTTTTGAAGAATTAATAAAATCATTAAAAAAACGAGAAATACAATTACTTCGTCAACTTGAAGCTGTACATAATCAACAACTAT
Organism: Lysiphlebus fabarum; assembly: GCA_011426435.1. NCBI lineage: Eukaryota > Metazoa > Arthropoda > Insecta > Hymenoptera > Braconidae > Lysiphlebus > Lysiphlebus fabarum. The sequence goes on from WSYQ01001427.1 coordinate 124,879, forward strand.
CAATTATTCAATCAAACTCTGAATTATTAACATCAGTACCTTGTATTAATGTTAATCTTGATGATCTTCAAACACTTGATGATACAATAATGAAATTTGGAAAATTAGAATTACCAAATAAAGATGGTATAGTTGTTAAAAATACTGAACCATATAAAGTTGAAGAATATGAAGATGCTAATAAAGATCATGTTAGTTTTGATAAATCAATTAAAATTGATGATGAAAATAATATTATTATTAATATAACATCACCGAATATAGGAAAAAAAATTAATTTATATAAAAATAATAATATGGAATTACCAAGTTGCTCAAGTAATAATAATAATAATAATTTAAATGTTAGTTCAGAGACTGAAATTGATTTACAATTAAATACAATTGGAGTTTATGGTGATCATGATTATTTACCATTGTGTTCATCAATTGATTCACAAGTTTCAATTGATTCTAATAATTTATCTACATCAAATGACAATGAATCATTTGATAAAACAAAAAATTCATCAATAAATATTCAACAACATAATGATGATTCTATAAAAAAAAATATTGTTAATGATGAATGTAAAAAACAGGATAATGATGAACATCCAAAACAAATTCAACAATGGCTTGAACAAATTTTAGTTGAGACTGAAACTGAACCAGCAATTCATGAGATTCAACAATTTGCTGAAATATCAAAATCACGATACAAAGAATTTGAATTTCCACTTAAAATATAAATTTATTTATTATTAATTTTTTTTTTTTAAATAATAATCAAAGATCATGAATTTAATTTTTTTTAGTACTTAAATTATTTATTTTTTTGTCAATTAACTTATTTAATAATATTTTTTTTTTTTTTTTCATTTCAAAACAAGGCTAAAATTTTAATAAATAAACCAAAAAAAAGTCTGAACAGTTAAATTTATTTTTAATTCTAATCGTTGATCGTATTATGAATAATAAAAATAAAAAATAGAAAAATTAATTTGTCAACTGATTCCGTCTTAAACAGAAAAAATAAAAAAAAAAAATTCAATCATCAACTAAAAATTATGTTTTAAAAAATCAAATAACAAAGTAAAATTGTTCATTTTTAATTTGTCAATAATTTATAATTTTTTAAGGTAATTAAATAAATAATAATGTAGACATTTAATATAGTTTTTCATAAACAGTTTAAATTGTGTCAAGAATTTTAATAATGAATACATTTAATGGTTTTATATTTTAATTATTAAATATGACTTAATATTGTCATTATTTTAACAATGTGTGATTATTTTTTTGATTATTTGTTTTTTTTTTTTTAGTTAATTATTTCATCAATAATTAATATTTGTGACATTTTACTAAATTTAATTAACATTTAAGATTAATGGATACTTCTTTGGAACAAGTTTCAAGTATGTTTAACAAAATTTGTACTTACAACATAATATATAAAACGTATTGTTTAAATTGTTTAATACAAAAAAAAAAAAAGACAAAAACAAAATTAATAAATTCAAGTTACACATAAATTTATAAACTTTGTTTTTTACTTTTTTTTTTTTTTAATTATTATTTTGTTTATAATAAATTCGTAAAAAAAAGAAGCAAAAATAAACTAATGATATAAATAATACTATAATCAGAAAATACATGAAAAAGTTTCATCTTTTTTCTTTTGTATCTCATATTTGAGATAATTTTGTTTATTTATTTATCTAACGAAAAAAAAAAAAATAATTGATTTTAAATAATTAAATGTGAACGAAGAAATTGTTTTATTTCTTTTTTTTTTTTTTGCAATTGTTTAAAGTGATTAAATAATTATTTGTAAACTAATTTTATAACACAACAATGTGGGTCATAAAATTGACAAAGATATTTTATCTAATATTACTACATTTCTTGACACTATATACTGTCGATTTGTAATTAATCATTTACGCATAACTTGATAAAAAATCCAATCTTCAAAAAATGAAGGAATAAATGCACTGTCTTTTTTAAATGTAACTGGTACTGATAATTCATTTAATACTTTTTCATATAC
>WSYQ01001428.1:0-20905 GCA_011426435.1 Lysiphlebus fabarum
ACCATCTCCAATAATTCAATAAATATTGAGTTTCAAGTTCATGAAGTCTTGATATTCCTGGTATGAAAAAAAGGTCTTCATTTTGATAATTAGTATTCATTTTTTTTACTATAATTTTTTTATCAACTAGTAGACATTCATCCCACAGTGTTATCATAGATTTTTCTAGACAATATTTGCATGCCTCTAAGAATAAATAAACACATTTTACACGATTTTTTGCCATATGTCGATTATCAAAAACTTTCATAAATGTTTTTTCTTCATCAATTTTTCCATGTGTATTCCATACAATTTTTTCAACATAATCATAAACTGATGGATAATCTGTATCTACAGATTTGAATAAATTTAAGCCTACTTTTTTCAAATAAATTACAAGTTCTTCACCGAGTGGTCTTATAATATATGATATTTGATTTTTCAACATATAAGGTATATGTTCAAAATCATCAAGTTCTTTTAATATATGTTTTGACCAATCAGCTAATAATTCATGTTCATTATTAAAATATGGTTCATTTTTATGATATTCTTTTAGTAATCTAATTATTTCATTTTCAATTGATGGTGTTTCCCAAACATTTATTCCTGTTCTAAATAATGCCTTTATTTTAAGATCAAAGTCAAAATTTAAGCTAAAAAATTCAAATGAATAAAATATTTTCATTTAATTATCAATGCCTTTATTTTTTAATTTATTTCATTTATAATACTTACATAGGATTAATTCCTAAAGTCCTTTTAATACGAATTATTGAATTTTTTGATTTATCTGAAAAAATATAATTATTTCTATTAAAAAATGAGTTTAAAAATTAATGAGCATATACATGTATATATTTTTTTTCAATTGTTTTTTACCATTATTATAAATATTATCTGCATAATTATTTTGAGTATTATTTTGCGTCTGTTCACTATGTACACTAGAAAAAACAATAAAAATTAAAAAAAACCAAACAATTATAACATTCATTTTTGACAAACAATGAATATAATTTTTTTTTTTGTAACATTCATATACATGCGTTTATATTTATATATATTTTTTTTTATGTTCATGCGGAAGTAATAATAAAAAAAAATAATAATATATAAATAATTTATTTATTTTTTTTATAATACATAAGTATAACACTGAGTGAATTTACTGAAAATATTTTCACGGCCTGAAGGTCATGATGATAAAAAAAAAATATTTTATTATTTGTAAACAATTTTCAAGTAAAGAATAATATAAATATACTTATATCATTTTTAAAAAATAAAAACATTAATTTTATACTTATATAATATGTATCATGTCATAAAGTATATAGGTTTTCAAATAAAAGTTTTATATATACTTGCATAAAGTAATAAACTTTGTCAAAATATGTGTTAATAAAATTATTAAAATATTTATATCAAATAATTGAAAATAAGCTATAATTTCAATTATTTCAATAATAAGTTCTGTCAAGTAAAAAAAATTTACAAGGTCAGCTAAGTAAAAACAATAATTTATTTATTTTTTATTATTAAGCTAATTGTTTTCTTTTAATTTATTAATTAGAAAATGCCATAAAAAAAAATTAATAATAATCATAGCTTTTTTACTGGAGTAGAAAATATTTTTTATAGATTTTATAATTGCAATTTAAAAATTATTTTGTTTAGTATAAAAAAAAATATATTATAACATGCAATTGTTACCGACAAACCAACTTCGTTGGATCAATATAAGCAAAACTTGTGGTAAATAGGGTAAAAAAAAAAATCTTTATAATACATATTTATATTTTTTTTTTTCATCAACACTGCTGATATAAGTATAGAACACGCAAACCAGTCTCGATTCAAGCCTCGAGTATAGATTTTATATAATACTATACATATTGAATTTAAAATATAATTTTTTTTAATTTAATTAATTTAATATTAATTTATATTTAAAAAAATAAATCATGATATCAAGAATTCGTTTACCACGATTAAATGTAACAAAAAATGAATCAAGTGAAAATTTAGAAAATAATATAACAAATTCATTTTATCCTTTGATAGTACCATCATCAAAAATTCAGCTCAAATCAATTCGTCGACCAAAAACAACTCGGTCAAATTATTCATCATCAAAATTTTCAATGTATGTATTTTTTAATTTTTATATTATTAATATTTTTAATAATTTATTAACAAAAATATATATAAATGAGTTATTTAATTAAACAGATTACCAAAAGAGGATGATAATAAATTCAGTGTTACTTCAAAATGTCTTGTTAAACTTCCATCAGTTGATTTGTCTAATTATCAGGTTAGTCATATTATTATAAATACATGAATGATTGTAATATAATTATACATATAAATATTTTTTTATTTAGAGAAGAAAATCAAGTAAAAATTCAACAGAGTTATCACAAAGTTTATCATCATCATCATCAATTCAATCAAGACCACAACAAACAGTTAAAGATGAACGAATTAATCAGCTTGAACAAAATTTAAAATATCTTCAAGATCAACACAAATTAAATTTAACAGCTTTACATCAAGAAGTTGAATTACTTCGTCAACAAAATAGAGGTCATATTTAATTTATTATTTATAAAATATACAAGTACTTATATATATTTTTTAATTTTTTGTTTTTTAGATTTACAATTTCAATTGGTATTTGATAATGATTCTTCTTCATCGTTAAAAAATAATTCAAATGACACTACACAAAAAAATGTATGTATTTTTAAATATTAATAATATTTTTTTTTGTTTAAAATATAAAATAATAATTTTATATTTATTAACAGGTTGAAATTTTACAGCATAATTTTGATGAACTTAAAATATCATATGATGAAATTAAAAATGAAAATATAAAGCTTAAAAAAATAATTGAAAATGAAAAAAAGTAAGATAAATATGTTAATGAAAAAAAAAAAAAAAAAAATTATTGACTTAAAATTATATTTTAATTTGTTAAATTTATTCACTATTTTTTCTAATTTATTATATAGAAAAATTGAATTGAAAAATAATAAATCAGAGATTGGCATTCAAGTAGGCAACACTCAAAATGATTTTGTTGCACTTTTGAAAATTTCAAAAGCCATGGTACAACTTGTACGATGTGAATATGCTGATCGTGAAAAAAAATTAAAAATAATTAAATCATAAAATAAATCATCATTATATGTATCACTGCATCTTAAAACAATAATAAATTTAGTTTGAATGATCAGTAAATTATTTAAATTACATGATATTATTTTAACAAAAATTATACAAAATAAAAAGAATATTTGAAATAATATTACTCAGTAATGAATAAAATTATTATTTATTTTATAATTATTAATCTATATTATATTTGTATGAAAATAAAAAAAAAACATGATTATTAAAAACATTATCGATTTTAAAAATTAAAAAGGCTTTCTTGCTATTTTAAGTTCCTGATACAATTAGGATTTTTCACTTTCGATTTTTCACCCGTATATTTCAAACCCGTATATCTCAAACCCGTATATTTCAAACCCGTAGATTTCAAACCCGTAGATTTCAAACCCGTATATTTCAAACCCGTATATTTCAAACCCGTATATTTCAAACCCGTATATTTCAAATTTCAAACCCGTATATTTCAAACCCGTATATTTCAAACCCGTATATTTCAAACCCGTATATTTCAAACCCGTATATTTCAAACCCGTATATTTCAAACCCGTATATTTCAAACCCGTATATTTCAAACCCGTATATTTCAAACCCGTATATTTCAAACCCGTAGATTTCAAACCCGTATATTTCAAACCCGTATATTTCAAACCCGTAGATCTCAATTTCTGCTTTCTACCATGTATTTTCTAGAGTATTGATACAGTTGCGCCATCTGGACTTTTCAAAATGCAACTTAAAAATCGGTAATGTAAATTTTTTTCTTGTTGTAACATGATAAAATAATTTTGGAAATTAAATTAAAATTTATTATTATATTTTTAAAGAATAATAAACAAAAAATGAACCCGTAGATTTCAAACCCGTAGATTTCAAACCCGTATATTTCAAACCCGTATATTTCAAACCCGTATATTTCAAACCCGTATATTTCAAACCCGTATATTTCAAACCCGTATATTTCAAACCCGTATATTTCAAACCCGTATATTTCAAACCCGTATATTTCAAACCCGTATATTTCAAACCCGTATATTTCAAACCCGTATATTTCAAACCCGTATATTTCAAACCCGTAGATTTCAATGCTTTCTAGAAATTTACCATGTATTTTCTAGAGTATTGATACAGTTGCGCCATCTGGACTTTTCAAAATGCAACTTAAAAAGCGGTAATGTAAATTTTTTTCTTGTTGTAACATGATAAAATAATTTTGGAAATTAAATTAAAATTTATTATTATATTTTTAAAGAATAATAAACAAAAAATGAACCCGTAGATTTCAAACCCGTAGATTTCAAACCCGTATATTTCAAACCCGTATATCTCAAACCCGTATATTTCAAACCCGTATATCTCAAACCCGTATATTTCAAACCCGTATATTCAAACCCGTATATTTCAAACCCGTATATTCAAACCCGTATATTTCAAACCCGTATATTTCAAACCCGTAGATTTCAAACCCGTATATTTCAAACCCGTATATTTCAAACCCGTAGATTTCAATGCTTTCTAGAAATTTACCATGTATTTTCTAGAGTATTGATACAGTTGCGCCATCTGGACTTTTCAAAATGCAACTTAAAAAGCGGTAATGTAAATTTTTTTCTTGTTGTAACATGATAAAATAATTTTGGAAATTAAATTAAAATTTATTATTATATTTTTAAAGAATAATAAACAAAAAATGAACCCGTAGATTTCAAACCCGTATATTTCAAACCCGTATATTTCAAACCCGTATATCTCAAACCCGTATATTTCAAACCCGTATATCTCAAACCCGTATATTTCAAACCCGTATATTTCAAACCCGTATATTTCAAACCCGTATATTTCAAACCCGTATATTTCAAACCCGTATATTTCAAACCCGTATATTTCAAACCCGTATATTTCAAACCCGTATATTTCAAACCCGTAGATTTCAATGCTTTCTAGAAATTTACCATGTATTTTCTAGAGTATTGATACAGTTGCGCCATCTGGACTTTTCAAAATGCAACTTAAAAAGCGGTAATGTAAATTTTTTTCTTGTTGTAACATGATAAAATAATTTTGGAAATTAAATTAAAATATTATTATCAAACCCGTATATTTCAAACCCGTATATTTCAAACCCGTATATTTCAAACCCGTATATTTCAAACCCGTATATTTCAAACCCGTATATTTCAAACCCGTATATTTCAAACCCGTATATTTCAAACCCGTATATTTCAAACCCGTATATTTCAAACCCGTATATTTCAAACCCGTATATTTCAAACCCGTATATTTCAAACCCGTATATTTCAAACCCGTATATTTCAAACCCGTATATTTCAAACCCGTATATTTCAAACCCGTATATTTCAAACCCGTATATTTCAAACCCGTAGATTTCAATGCTTTCTAGAAATTTACCATGTATTTTCTAGAGTATTGATACAGTTGCGCCATCTGGACTTTTCAAAATGCAACTTAAAAAGCGGTAATGTAAATTTTTTTCTTGTTGTAACATGATAAAATAATTTTGGAAATTAAATTAAAATTTATTATTATATTTTTAAAGAATAATAAACAAAAAATGAACCCGTAGATTTCAAACCCGTATATTTCAAACCCGTATATTTCAAACCCGTATATTTCAAACCCGTATATTTCAAACCCGTATATTTCAAACCCGTATATTTCAAACCCGTATATTTCAAACCCGTATATTTCAAACCCGTATATTTCAAACCCGTATATTTCAAACCCGTATATTTCAAACCCGTATATTTCAAACCCGTATATTTCAAACCCGTATATTTCAAACCCGTATATTTCAAACCCGTATATTTCAAACCCGTATATTTCAAACCCGTATATTTCAAACCCGTATATTTCAAACCCGTATATTTCAAACCCGTATATCTCAAACCCGTATATTTCAAACCCGTATATTTCAAACCCGTAGATCTCAAACCCGTAGATTCAAGACTCACGGAAAAGACAATTCTTTTATTTTTTAAATAAATAAATGTCCCGAAATTATTTTTTTTAATCAACAGTTAGCTAACTTTCTCTAGTTAAAAGTTCCTAATGAAATATATTCATGTTGCATTCTTTACTATTCATCATTTTCTGTTAAATTATTATGATAGAAAAACGAATAACATTAAATATTATAACAACAATTGTAATATTAAATGAATATTATAATTAAAATATATAAACACATTATTATTTTGTTTATATATTTTTATTATTGTTTATAATTATTATGATGAATTATTATTTTTATACGTATAAAGTGACCTCATACGGCGTATTTAGAAACTTGAAATGTCAGGTGCAAAAATAAAATTGATTAAATTATAATATAATGTCATCAAAATAATAATTCTTAACAAAGCAACAATATAACACTGCTTTAATTTCTTCATAATACTATTTTATAAAATTAAAATACTTAAATTAATAGATAAATAATAAATAATTCATAGTAGAAATTTTAATTGGAGTAAAATAAATTCTAAAAAAAAAAAAAACAAACTAACAAACAACATAAAAAATTGGTTAAATTGTATATTGTATTATGATTGTGTGTCAGTGAACAAAAAAAAAAATAATATAAAAATATATAATATTTAAAAAAAAAAATATTATAGGTATTTTAAAAACAATAATTATGATTGGAAAAAACGAAGAAACAAGTGTCAAAAATGTTGATCATTCACGTGTCAAAATAATAACAGATAAAAGAAAAATTATTGAAGATAATTCAACAAAGGTATGGCTTAATTTTTTAATAATTTATTCAACAAATAATAATATAATAATGATAATAATAATATTATTGATATTTAAGGTACGTAATGAAATAACAAGTTGTTTTGAAGAATTAATAAAATCATTAAAAAAACGAGAAATACAATTACTTCGTCAACTTGAAGCTGTACATAATCAACAACTATCAATTATTCAATCAAACTCTGAATTATTAACATCAGTACCTTGTATTAATGTTAATCTTGATGATCTTCAAACACTTGATGATACAATAATGAAATTTGGAAAATTAGAATTACCAAATAAAGATGGTATAGTTGTTAAAAATACTGAACCATATAAAGTTGAAGAATATGAAGATGCTAATAAAGATCATGTTAGTTTTGATAAATCAATTAAAATTGATGATGAAAATAATATTATTATTAATATAACATCACCGAATATAGGAAAAAAAATTAATTTATATAAAAATAATAATATGGAATTACCAAGTTGCTCAAGTAATAATAATAATAATAATTTAAATGTTAGTTCAGAGACTGAAATTGATTTACAATTAAATACAATTGGAGTTTATGGTGATCATGATTATTTACCATTGTGTTCATCAATTGATTCACAAGTTTCAATTGATTCTAATAATTTATCTACATCAAATGACAATGAATCATTTGATAAAACAAAAAATTCATCAATAAATATTCAACAACATAATGATGATTCTATAAAAAAAAATATTGTTAATGATGAATGTAAAAAACAGGATAATGATGAACATCCAAAACAAATTCAACAATGGCTTGAACAAATTTTAGTTGAGACTGAAACTGAACCAGCAATTCATGAGATTCAACAATTTGCTGAAATATCAAAATCACGATACAAAGAATTTGAATTTCCACTTAAAATATAAATTTATTTATTATTAATTTTTTTTTTTTAAATAATAATCAAAGATCATGAATTTAATTTTTTTTAGTACTTAAATTATTTATTTTTTTGTCAATTAACTTATTTAATAATATTTTTTTTTTTTTTTCATTTCAAAACAAGGCTAAAATTTTAATAAATAAACCAAAAAAAAGTCTGAACAGTTAAATTTATTTTTAATTCTAATCGTTGATCGTATTATGAATAATAAAAATAAAAAATAGAAAAATTAATTTGTCAACTGATTCCGTCTTAAACAGAAAAAATAAAAAAAAAAAATTCAATCATCAACTAAAAATTATGTTTTAAAAAATCAAATAACAAAGTAAAATTGTTCATTTTTAATTTGTCAATAATTTATAATTTTTTAAGGTAATTAAATAAATAATAATGTAGACATTTAATATAGTTTTTCATAAACAGTTTAAATTGTGTCAAGAATTTTAATAATGAATACATTTAATGGTTTTATATTTTAATTATTAAATATGACTTAATATTGTCATTATTTTAACAATGTGTGATTATTTTTTTGATTATTTGTTTTTTTTTTTTTAGTTAATTATTTCATCAATAATTAATATTTGTGACATTTTACTAAATTTAATTAACATTTAAGATTAATGGATACTTCTTTGGAACAAGTTTCAAGTATGTTTAACAAAATTTGTACTTACAACATAATATATAAAACGTATTGTTTAAATTGTTTAATACAAAAAAAAAAAAAAAAAGACAAAAACAAAATTAATAAATTCAAGTTACACATAAATTTATAAACTTTGTTTTTTACTTTTTTTTTTTTTTAATTATTATTTTGTTTATAATAAATTCGTAAAAAAAAGAAGCAAAAATAAACTAATGATATAAATAATACTATAATCAGAAAATACATGAAAAAGTTTCATCTTTTTTCTTTTGTATCTCATATTTGAGATAATTTTGTTTATTTATTTATCTAACGAAAAAAAAAAAAATAATTGATTTTAAATAATTAAATGTGAACGAAGAAATTGTTTTATTTCTTTTTTTTTTTTTTGCAATTGTTTAAAGTGATTAAATAATTATTTGTAAACTAATTTTATAACACAACAATGTGGGTCATAAAATTGACAAAGATATTTTATCTAATATTACTACATTTCTTGACACTATATACTGTCGATTTGTAATTAATCATTTACGCATAACTTGATAAAAAATCCAATCTTCAAAAAATGAAGGAATAAATGCACTGTCTTTTTTAAATGTAACTGGTACTGATAATTCATTTAATACTTTTTCATATACTTCTAATGATTCAGAACATGATGCTCCATTACCCTGTAAATATTTAAAAAAAATTATTAATTATAAAAAATAAAATAAAACAATATAATTACTTACATGTGTCATATATTTTCCAGTTGGTTTTAAAACTTTCATTGATGAATTTAATATTAATCTGATAAAATCCCAAGCTTCACCATTTGGTGTTGTACAAATTGGTATATCAGTTAAATCACCAAATACATAATCAAATTGACGTCCTTCATCAATCATATGAGTAAGTGCTTTAACACAATCACCAACAATAATCTAATAATAAAAATAAAAAAATAAATTATAAATTAATTTATTATAAAATATATTAAAAATAATAAAATTATTACCTCATAATTATCACCCTTTTTTTTATCCAAACAATCACCACAAATGCTTCTCAAATGTTGACTACATGCTTTAATAACAACATCATCAATCTATAATTATAAAAATATATACATGAGATATATTATAATTTATAAATTATAATTAATAAACTTACTTCAAGCATAGTAACATGTTTTGGTTTTTCTTTTAATAATTCCCATAGTAAACCTCCATCACCTCCACCCAATATTACTATTTCTTTATCAGCATAATTTTCTTTTCCACGTTGCATCAATGTTTCAGTATAAATAAGATCAGCCTCAGACATATCTATATAAAAAATATAAATTATTTATTTAAATAATTAAATATTTTTTTTAAATAAATTTATTTATAAACTTACTTTGTAATTCATCAAGTACCAACAAATTACCAAGTGATTTTGAATGAACAATTTGAACCTTTTGATATGGTGATCTTTCTTCAAATACCAATTTATCAATATCATACTCCAAAAGTCTTTCATCTTTAAATAAAAATTAATAAATAATTATGTTAATTAATTTTAAATTTGGATTATTAATATTATAATTAAAAAAAGTTTTACTTTAAAAAAAAATATTATAAAAACATGCAATAATAAAATAATAAGCAATATATTAAAAAAAAAAAAAAACATGCTTACTATTATTAATAAAAAAAAAAAGAAAAAACATGTGTTAATGTGTTTAAGCAATTATTATTATAGCAAGCAGGTTTATTGTCTTTGTTTTGTTTTAATTTTTTATTATAATTTATAATTTAACTTTTAAATTTTGATAAAAATTAAAATAATTATTGTCAAGCATATAAATGAACAGTGTGATTTATTATTTTGTCAATATTTTTTTTATTTAATTTAACATGTTACCAAAAATTTTTTAAATTTGTTGTTGTTTTTTTTTTATCATTTTCCTGAGAGTTGAATGAATTATTATATATATTTTTTTTGTTTAGATTGTATAGTTATATTAATTGATAGATATAATAATTTTTTAATTGTTTTTTTTTTTTTCCGTAAAAATAAATAAATAAACTCACCGGCGGTAGGAAAGTATCTCTCAAATGGACCACCCCTTTTAATTGGGGCAAGTGTATGTGAACGAGTGGCTGTTGTTGCTGCTTGCATTGCCGTCTCCAAATCTCGGGTCGTCTAAGTTTAGTCATCAAGCCAACCAATGAATAAACAGAACAAATAAAATAAACTAACTATTCCTTTTCTTTTTTTTATCTATCTTAATTCTACTTTAACATAATATTATTTAAATAAATTATTTTAATATGGTCATTGATTTTTTTACTTTTTCTTTTTAATCATTATTTTAATTGTGTATAATGAACAAGCAAAATTAGCTGTCTACTTTAATTTGCTAATGGCAATGAGTGTTTGTAAAATTTAAAAAACAAATAAATAGTTTAAATAACTTTTTTTTTTTATTTTTAAATACTTATTGTTGTTTTTTTTTTTTTTTTTTATAAAAATCTCATTATTTTCTTTGTTTTGTTGAAAGAAAAACAAAAAAAACTAGTGCAAATAAATATATAAAACATTCAAAAGAAAAATTTAATAATTTTAAAATTTAATTAACAAGGGTGCTTGAGTGGGTTTCATTCAGCATTCTTGGCAAGCTTCCTATTGATTAATTAACTATTTTTATTGAACGATTAGTAAATTTAAAATATATTTTATAATGTTTTTGATATATATATTTTATAAAATAAATAACAATAAAAGAATTAAAATTTTATAAAAAATTAAATAAAATCATTTGTTTTTATATTTGTTTTTATCTTTCATTTTTTTTTTGTTTCTTTTTTTCTACCTGATAGTGTTAAATAGAGATCATATATGGTTCCTCGTTTTACAGGTGGTAAATGCTTGCTTCTTGGACTATTCAAAGCCATAGCAATATCAGCTTCCAAATAACGCCATTGCTACAATATCTTATTAGTTAAATTGTGTTTTTTTTTTTTTTAATCTAATTTATTAAATATTATTGTAATTGTTACTTCAAATAAAACATGACAATTACAATGACACTCAAATAAACTGGGACAAAAAAAAAAAAACAAAAAAAAAAGCAAAATGCTTGTATTTTTTTAATCTTAAATTATTTTGTTATAAAATTAATTTATTATTATATTTTATTAATAGTACAATTAAATATTATTCAACCAATTTTCTTGACTTTTTTTAATATTAAAAAAATTATAATTATTATAAAATGTTGAGTTAATATATAAAATAAATAAAGTTGAAATACATCAACTGAATTTATAATTAAATAATAATAATAAAATTACCTCAAATGTCATGAGTGCTTCATCATCTTCTAGCTTGTAATATTCAATATTAATTGTAACAAGTCCTTGTGGATATCCTCTGACTGTAATAAGACTATTTTTTGGTCCACTGTATAAAACAATAAAACCATCATCAACACTTGTTTCTGTTAGTTTTTTTAATCCAACAAAATTGTCATTCAATACATTGACAATTGATGATTTAAGATTTAAACGTTTTTCAGCATCAGATATAACATTTGATGAAACAGTAAAGTCTAGAAGAACAGTGTGAGCCACCATTTTTTACCTGAAATAATAAATATTTTATAAATTAACAATAAACATAATCATCATCATAAAATAAGTAATATTATTGTTTGAAATGTTTAATTGATTTATCGTCCCTGAGACAACTTCCAATAATTGGCCTATTTGTTTAATAATTCAAGTAAAATATTCACATCTTACATAATCAATGAAAATTTTATTGATAATTTTCAGTGAAATTTTCATTAAAAATATATATATGTCTACTCCTAATTTTAGACCAAATAAATAAATAAATAAATTTATCAAATTTATCAAGTTATTATTCAATTAAAAAATAAAAATAAAAAAAAACAATAAAAAAATAAATATTATTAATTAAAATTATGAACAAACAAAGAAATAAAAAAAAATTAAAAAATTGATTTATCAAATACATTGAGGTATTATTGAATTAAATGTATTAAAATTATTAAGAAAATAAAAAATTAGGGGAGATGGGGGTAAAACGGACACCCTAAGGAAACAATAGGTTTTAATTCTACATAAATAATTCTACATAAAAAATAAGTGTCCGTTTTACCCCCATCTCCCCTATATTAAAAATATTGTAAATTTAATTTTTGCATACCAATATTATTTAAAACTTTTATATAAAACTGGAAAATGGTAAGTAATGATTCTATTTATTGCTCACCTCGTTGGATTTTTTTTTTATTCTTAATTATAAATTTGGTTATTATTTATTAACATATACATATTGTGTGTGGTACGTGTGTGTGTGTGTATGTTTGATAAACAATAGAGCCTGTAAAACGCCACAAGATGGCAGTGGTGGTTACTGACCACACAGGTAAGCTAAATTTCTGCTTAAAAACAAATACTATCAGTCGGTATAGTAGATCAAATCACGTGACTAAAATTCAAATTTTACTCTATAATAATAATAACAATAATAATTTTAATTAATAAAATTAATTAATAAAAAATTATTGACAATTAAAATATATTTTTATTATAAAATTAATTAGAAACAATATTAAAATATAAATAATTATTTAAATTTTTTAAAGCTTCAATAAAATAGCTAAATAAAATTTAGTTTTATTTTATAATAATTTATTTAAATTATCAAAAATTTGATCAATAAAAAAATTTTTTTATATTATTATTATATTAAACATAAGGATGCATAACATATGTGTGTAAGAGTATTTGATTGTTATTCAAACGGTTTCCATATAAACATATCCATGTACATGTTAGATCATAACAAAAAAAAAAAAAAGAAAAACTAACATACGGTTTGTTTATATTAAAACACATATGATACACACACATATACACACCTTGAATTGAAAGTGACGTTATGTTAGTATTAAAATAATAAAAAAAAAAAAAAATTCACCTGTTTCACAAGCTTCGTGTATGATGACGATGAATACTCATTGCAGGTTTGTATATTAAGTGTCAAACTATAGCACTTTTTGAAAGGTAATACATACCTGGCGAACCAGGTGAAGAACCAACTTGATCCAACCAAACCAACCAACGAAAGTGTTATGCTTGAAAAGATGTTGCATTTTCATTCTATATGATACATAGTAGGTATTTAGTAGGTTGTTGTTGTTGTTGTTGTTTGGTTGTAGGATTTTGTTCAGTAAAAAAAAAAAAATAGAAGGGAAGCTTGATAATAATATTATATTAAAAAAATGTAAATGAAAATAAAAGAGGTGGACAACGAGAAATAAAAATTAAATTCAAGTAGAGAGGGAAGTTAAGAAGGCATAATCAAACATCTACACAGTATACATATATATTATACACAATGAGTGCTATGAGTTGTTCAGTTGTAGAAGGTAAAAAAGTGTATAAAATTTTATACATTCAGTTTCAGTCAAACCGCACCCATTGTAACTGATTCATCTATATATTTTGTGATTATGTTTATTTTTTATATTTTTTATTATTTAAATTAACTTGATAATAATCAAACATTGTAATGTCATATCAATAATATACATCATCAAAATATATATTAAAAAATTTATAATAATTAATTGAAAATTTAAATGAAAAAAAAAAAAAAAACACTTTGAGTTTGCAAAATAAATATTACATTTATTTATTTATTTTTTATATTATAATAATAAAAGTGTGTGTTTATAAAAAATAATAATAATAAATTAATTTGACAATGATAAATATTAATAAAAGTGATTTTTTTTTATTAGTGAAATAAATAAATAAAAATTATAATATATATAAAAATTATTTAAAATAATAAATTTATTTATATGTTTATTTTGTGATGAAGATCCAAGTGATATGGTTGTTTTTGGTATTTGCCATTTTTGTTAATTGTGATGATGGAGATGATGATGATGATGAAAATAATAATGAAGTATCAACTGATTTACCATCAATATATTATACTGAACCATCATCAAATTTTGGTGATAATGATGCTAAAGGATTTACTGAAATATCTGGTGGACATATTGTTCGTAATCAACGTGTATTGGAAAAATCAAAAAGTCCATATTTATTGCGAGAAGATCTTTTTATTGAACGAGATGGTAAACTTGTCGTTGAGCCTGGTGTTGAAATCCGGTTTGCACCAATGATAGGTATCACTGTTCGTGGTATTCTCACTGCCAAGGTAAAATTATCATATCTATATATAATTAATTTATTTAATATATTTTTAGGCATCTGGTACTGTTGATGTTTGTATTTTTTTATTTAATTAATTTTAATTTATTAAAAAAAAATTTATAATAATACCTTGATTTTATTTTAATAGTACAACCAAGAATGTTCTTTGTTCATTGATGTGGAAAATTATTGAGTGGGTGGTAAAATAAAAGAAGAAATTAATATATAATAGTATTTAAAATTATATTTTTATGGAAAAAAAAACAAAAATTAAACAGTTGATTACATCAATCGTGTATAAATTTTCCGGAAAATTTATGAATCATTTTGGTTTTTTTTTTTTTATTTTTCTTTGATAATAATCTCATCTTAAAAATATAAAAAAAGTCATGTAGTAAAACGTGAGTAATAATTTTTATCTTTGACAAAAAAAAGTAATAAAATTCTCAAAGAAATCAAGCTTTGTAAATTTTTTTTTTTATTAAATTTCGCCATGGGATATTTTTTTTTATAGATAATTTTGATAGAAATCGAATTTTTGATTGTTTATGTCTTTTAAAGGTTGTTGATCTTTTGATTTTTAGTGTGCCAGTTGTATATCCCATTGTGTCAAGGTGTTTTGGTCTCTTTAATATTTCTTTATTCAAATAAAAAAAAGATAAATTATACTAGAGGGATTCCCTTTTACTATACCTGCAACCTGACATCCCGGAAAAGTCTTACATGAATCAGATCCCCTTCCATTAAAATAACAAAAAAAATAGGTCATTCAAGTTTAAATTTTATTTACTCCAAAATACTAAAAAAAAAAATAGAAAAATAAACAAACTATATAAATTTAAATTGATATTATATATTTTTAACATTTTTAATTAATAATAAATTATTTCAATTAAAATTAATTAAATTTATATATTTTATTTTTAATATTTTAATAATTTATTGTTTGTGTTTTTCACACATTAAATTAAAAACAAGTATATTGTTTATAAATTATATCATAAATAAATTTCTTTTAAATTTTTTTTAAAATATAAAATTAATTTATTATTTTTAACTTATTAATTTAAATTAATTAAAAAATTAATTTGTAATTTTTTTTTTATTGCTATTTTATTTTTGAACATATTTTTATCATTTTTTTTTGTCTTATCAATTGATGTTATCGTCAGCACGAGCTTAAATATGTCGTTTTATTTTGTTTAGTCAGTGATAGGAGAATCCACAATATGTGGCCCATATATAGTTTGCAATGAACAAGTGTATTTAACACCAATGTCAAAATGATAAAATAAAAATATAAATAATATGATTCATTTTATAGAAATTTAATCTTTCCGGTATAAAAAAAAAATTATTATTTTTATTTCTTTTAAAATTATTATTTATTTATATATTTTTTTTATGATCTTTTGTGTTTTTTTTTTTAAATTTTTTTTTCAAGTTTTGGTCGTTGCACTCTTTAATTTATGATGTTATTATTATTTAGTGTTTTATTTTTTAACAAGAGAATAAAAGTTTTCTATTTTATTATTAGAAAGTTTTTTTTTTCATATTAATTCTTAAAATCGAAATATTTTTTTTTTTTATTATTTTAAATGACAAAGGAAATACGTTAATTGAACGATAAAATATATAATTACTTAATAATTTTATGCAAATAGTTTTGTATTTTTTATAATAAATTATATATTTATTATAATTTTTTTAAGAATAATTAAAAAATAGTTTTTAAATTACTGGCTTATTTTTTGATGGCTTCCAGTTGATTAATCGTTTGCAGTCATTAAAAGTTATCTAAAAAAATAAAAATAATAATTAAAAATATGTTTAAAAATTATATTATTAATTTATTTACATTAATTTTTTGATATTTTAATTCATTCCATTGTTTTGCACAAAAACATTCAAGTACAGGTGGTTCAAGTAAATTTGCATCAAAGTTAGAATCATTAAGTCCACATGGTATTGGAAGATTATCATCATCACTCTAAAAAATGAACAAAAAAAAAAAAAAAACAATATATTTTAACAAAAATTATTAAATTTATAAAACTACAATATTTTTATGTAAACTCACTTTGATTATTAATATTTTACCAACAAATAAAAACATAAAAAATCCAATAATAATTTTTTTCATTTTTATTTTTAACAAAACACTTTAAAAAGTTAATGAAAAATGCAACCGATCAACTGGCTGTATGTAAACTAAATAATTACAAAAAAAAAAAAATAGACAATTGTATTATTTTTTATTATCACATTTTTTTTTTTTTATGACGTCAAATTAATTCAACGTAATAAATAATGTCTAATAATTACTCAACAACATAAATTTATGTCACTCTTATTATATCTATTTGATATTGTTTATTTTTTTTTAAATTTAAAAAATAAAATATTTAAAAAAATATAGTAATAATATTTAAAATATAAAATTTATTTATAATATTAAATTATTTTCTTATCTCAAAATAATAAACAAAAATATGTTTGATACGTTTTAATATATTGTTTGTATTTTATATTTCTTATCTTTAATTTAAAGTTGATAGTATCAAAAGAAAAATAAAAAAAAATCCTACAAATGCATAAATGTGTTTCTTGATTTGTGAATCATGCTCATTGCAATTGTGTGAATCATTGATGATTCATTTTTAAATATAAATTCCAAAAATTAAATTATATCATCAATTTATTTTTAATTATTTTTCTATTCATAGTAATTTTTAAATGATAGTTTAGCTACTTTATATATTTAAATAATTTTAATTTTTAAATTTACCTGTACTCTTTGTCTAAAAAAATCAACAATTAAATTTACTTTTTCTCATGATTATTTTTCAGCATATAAATCTTTGAATGATTGCAAACTTTAATAGCTATTTTATGTACAGTTTGTGCAAGTTTTTTTTTATTATTATAATAATGCGTTTATATTTATAAATATAGTTAAATGATGCAGTATATATTGAAATTAAATTTCTGTATTTATACTCAACTTGAAAATACGGTTCAAGAATCATCAACTTTTTTGATAACCTACTTTTTTTTTTTTTTTTTCTATTTATTTTATTCTATTTGTGATGTTATTTCATCATTATTAAACATGTTACACGTGTTTTTTTTTTTTTTAATTCTTAAAACTAACATTAAATATTTTAAAATTTAAAAACTTAAATTATTAAAATTTTATTAACAATTAATTAATTTTTTTTTTTAAATTTAATTTAATTTAATTTTATAACTGTTTATTAAATTTAAAATATCATTTTATTATTTTTTTTAATATCTTGTGTCTTCAGGGTCATCAATTAAACAAGTATTTATGTCATAATTTTCAATGAAACTTATTTTTATAAAATATGATATGATTATTAATGATTGAGTGAATAAAAAATTGATTAATTCACTAAATATTATTTAATTTTTCATTGGACTTTGATGACGTTTATTTTTTATTTTGCAATTTTTTTAAAAATATTTTTCTTTGTAATATATATTATGATGGAAGTTTATATAGTTATTGACTCAAGCAAACGACCAACTTAATATTTAGCTGCGTTAATTACCGTAACTCTGGTATGCTGCATCAATGTATCAGCCGTTATACTTGTTTTTTTTAAAAAAAAAAATTAAAAAAAAAAAAAACTACTCTCGGTCTGGTTCGCACGTTGTTATTATATTCTTTATATTTAATTTTTCTACATGTATTTTGTTTATAATTTTATATTACACTATTGTTTTTATATAAAAAAAATTGTATTATAAATTTTCTGTGTTAAACAAATCTTTCATCGAAAAAAAATTATGTGAAATGAATTTTAAAAACATAATAATCCCCTTTTTTTTAATCGATCAATTTAATTAATTTTACTTAATTGTTTTTTTTAAATTAATTAATTTGATTTTCATATAACGGTGTGGAAAATCATTGTTCCAGAAGACATAATAATCATAATAATAATAACATGAATATTTGTTTTTGTAATCTGTACTAGATTTCTATGTAATGCAATCGGCTAAAGTATTTTTAAAACCACAATTTTACCGCTTTTCTTTGAAGTTTGTTAGAAAATGTGTTGGTATAAATTATGCTAGAATACCAAATGATATAAAATTTTATTTCACTTGTTATTTTATTATAAAAAAAATTCGAATATCTCTTCAGTCATTATATTTGCCTAATAAAAATACAAAATTTTTTTAGAAAAAATAAAAAAAATTCGAATACCTCTTCGGTCATTATATTTGCCTAATAAAATTTCAAAATTTTTTCAGAAAAAAAAATTCAAATACCTCTTCAGTCATTATATTTGCCTAATAAAATTTCAAAATTTTTTCAGAAAAAAAAAAATCGAATACCTCTTCAATTATTATATTTGCCTAATAAAAATTCGAAAAATTTTCGAAAAAAAAAAAATTCAAATACCTCTTCGGTTATTATATTCGCCTAATAAAAATTCAAAATTATGTAACGAAATTTTTTCGATAAATTTTGAGATGTGTTATTATCGATATCTCGAAAAATATCGATCCTAGAAAAAAAGTATAAATCGATTTGAATAGCTCTTTTTGAGATCTCAAACTTCGATATATCTCGAAATTCAATCGATATATTTTTCGATAAGTTACTATCGATATATCGAAAAATATCAATCATAGAAAAAAAGTATAAATCGATTTGAATAGCTCTTTTCGACACCTCAAACTTCGATATATCTCGAAATTTATTCGATATATTTTTCGATAAGTTACTATGGCTATATCGAAAAATATCGATCCTAGAAAAAATGTATAAATCGATTTGAAATTGTCTTTTCGAGATATAAAATATCGATATATCTCGAAACTTTTTCGATATATATTTCGATAAGTTACTATCGATATATCGTAAAATATCGATCTTAGAAAAAATGTATAAATCGATTCAAAATCGTCTTTTTGAGACTTAAAATTTCGATATATCTCGAAATTTTTTCGATAAGTATTTCGATAAGTTACTATCGATATATCGAAAAATATCGATCCTAGAAAAAAAGTATAAATCGACTTCGAATCGTCTCTTCGAGACTTATAACTTCGATATATCTCGAAATTTTTTCGATAAATATTTCGATAAGTTACTATCGATATATCGAAAAATATCGATCTTAGAAAAAATGTATAAATCGATTTAAAATCGTCTCCTCGAGACTTAAAATTTCAATATATCTTAAAATTCATTCGATATATTTTTCGATAAGTTACAATCGATATATCGAAAAATATCGGTCCTAGAAAAAAAGTATAAATTGATTTGAATAGCTCTTTTCAAGACCTCAAACTTTGATATATCTCGAAATTTAATCGATATATTTTTCGATAAGTTACTATCGATATATCGAAAAATATCGAGCCTAGAAAAAAAGCATAAAATGCATCAAATATCTCTTTTCGAGCCCTAAAACCCTGATACAACTCGATATTTTTCCGAGAAATTTTTCGATATGTTACTACTGATAAATCAAAAAATATCGATTCCAGAAAAAAAATATAAAATGCATCGAATACCTCTTTTCAAGCCCTAAAACCCTGATATAACTTATAATTTTTTCCAAAAAAATTTTGATGAATTTCTTCAGCTTTAAACAAAATCGAATACCTCTTCAGTCATTATATTCACCTAATAAAAATCAAAAATTTTTTCAGAAAAAAAAAATTCAAATATCTCTTTAGTCATTATATTTGCCTAATAAAATTTCAAAATTTTTTTAGAAAAAAAAAAATTCGAAATACCTCTTCAGTCATTATATTTGCCTAATAAAATTTCAAAATTTTTTCAAAAAAAAAAAAATTCGAATACCTCTTCAGTCATTATATTTGCCTAATAAAATTTCAAAATTTTTTCAGAAAAAAAAAAATTCGAATACCTCTTTGGTCATTATATTCGCCTAATAAAAATTCAAAATTTTTTCAGAAAAAAAAAATTCAAATACCTCTTCAGTCATTATATTTGCCTAATAAAATTCAAAATTTTTGAAAAAAAAAAAATTCAAATACCTCTTCAGTCATTATATTTGCCTAATAAAATTCAAAATTTTTTCAAAAAAAAAAATTCAAATACCTCTTCAGTCATTATATTTGCCTAATAAAATTCAAAATTTTTTCAAAAAAAAAAAAA